>BMAV01007301.1:0-31517 GCA_019973955.1 Trichonephila inaurata madagascariensis
TCCACGGGTTTGTGGATTTGCCATAAAATTATATGAAAAAATTAAAAATTTTTTTCCCCTCTTTTGATTGTTTATTAACCTTTAACTACCGATTAAAGATTGCAATTCGCCCCCCAATGCCACCGTTTTGCACGTACCCCGCGTATGTGGTGTATAGCTAGAAGAAATAAATAAACAAATGCCCTGAAATCAGTAAATCCTTCAAAACACTGTCAGGTTATTTTACCCATTCAAAAGCCTTTGGAATAATTTTAGATATCAGCGAACATAAAAGATCTTACTTCGGAAAGACGTATATATACGTCGGGGGCAATTAACGCTTTGGCTGAGGGAGACGTTTATATGCGCCAGTGGCACTTAAGAGTTTAAAGTCATATAGGGTAGCTTTAGCATTCAAGTGTCACATTTTCGAAATCAATACAATGTTATTGAATGGAGGGGGCCGCGATGAAAATGATGATTGAATATTGGGTCGCAAGTATTGAAAGTTTGAGAAGCACTGCCATAGTCCAATAAATTTTTTCGAAGGTCTGTGCTTGTCTTATTTTCATTTATTTTGCATTTCTTATTAGAATTTTATCAACTCATGGAGTAATTTTCCGTTTGAGCACAAATTTTTCCTTTCTTTTGTGAAAAGATGATCAGGAATCTTGAAATGTTCTTAAAATTCTTGAAACACTAGATTTACTCACACCAACTACTGTAGTTATATCTCTCACAGTCATAGAAGTGTGTTCATTAAGAGTGATTATTTTAAAATGCTTCTCTCTCCTCGGAGTAATATCCATCTTTGAACAAGCAAAAGTATCACGTGTTACGTGGAACGAAAAATCATAATCACAAGCTAAGGCTCACAACTAAAATAGTAATGTACTAAAACCAATCAAAATAGTAAATTATAGACAAGGTCGATTTGTCACATTACTTATGGGCAAAAATAACCGGTTTGAGGTGATTCGGGACATAAACTGGTAATTACAAACCAACTCGGACAAGAAAAAAATATTTGTCCCAATTAATTCGAACTGTATAGTAAATAACTACTTTTCATAATTTTTTTTTCATTAGATATTTTGCTTTATTATACAATTAAAAATAGCAATTTACAAATTTAATCTTTATCATAGTGACCGCGGTAGCCTAGTGGTTATGATCGAGAATGACATATTTTCAAAACATTATCCTTTTATTAAAAATGCTTCGATAGTAATTACATGTTGTTTATCTATTGCTAAAACTTCTGCGCAAATCCCGAACTGGAACTTTCGGAATACACAACTGAGAAGTGAATTTATTCGTATTTTAATACATTAGACTGGAGAAATTTTAACAAAAAACAGCACAACTGATTGTAACTCTGAGAAAAACGTAAAATTTTACAAGAATTTTAGTTCAGGTTCTGTCCAGAAGTCTTATATATAGTCCAAATATTATTATTATAGAAGCATTTTTCACATAAAAACAGAATATTTTGAAAATATGCTATTTTTTTCTTCACATTTTCCCGAAAAATTGCATTTAAGTAATTTTTTCTTGTAATAATTGTCTTAAAATAATCGTACACGTATATTCTTTCAATGACACTAAACGTAAAAAAAAATTTTTATTAAATTTTGCTTAAGGTATCCGATTACTTGCGACAACTTTTTTTTTGTGAAAAAAATGGAGATATGGAGATTTTTTTGTGATTTTTAGATATATTTTGTGTATTTTATAAAAAAAATCATAAAATCGAAACCAGAAAAAAAATTTATTATCAATAAAAGGGGAAAAAACTGGTTAAAATATACAAAAATTACATAAACGGTCTCTATACAAAATGTTTTGAATATTCTAAATTTTAAATTTTAATGTATTACTTTGCTATTCATGTTTGGAAATGACCTTCAGGATAATCATATTTTAATTTTTTATAAAAACAAAGGACCCACTCTATCTTAGTGACTATATGAAATTGCTTAAAAAAGTGATTATATTTCACAAAGGCTGTAAATTAAAATAAACAGTGATTGGATAAATCTGAAGGTTAAAACACTTTTAATGTTATTCAAAACATTCACAAAAATTTCAGCAAATTATTTTCAAAACTGTTTGAGCAATCAGCTGCCCGTTTTGAGTTTTTTGACAAAATACATTTCAGGGAAAACGCATTTTAAGTTTGACATCTTGTGTTAAAGTTATGGCATCCTTTTATTAAAACACTGGTTGTTTTGTTCTAGTGAATGGAAAATACAACTTGGTATTTTTATTAAGCTAATAAGATGGCCTATAAAGAAAAATCATAAAAATGTCAATTTTGAAAAAATCGATTTTAGGTAGTCGGATACCTAATCACTGTTCGAAAGGAGTTAATTACCTTAACCAAAGGGGTTTCAAGCTGTTTCCATGGAACCTTGGGATTCCGAAGCATACCGAGGGTGTTCCACTACTCAAAACAAAAATTCGGAAAAATTATGAATTTGTAGAAAAATACATCCCCATTCTCTTAAATTGTGGACACCTTGATCACAATTAATATGTATTAATGTAAACTACATTAATTGTATTAAAAATTTGATAACAAATACAATATTTTTTTTAAATTGTCTTTAATATTATAACTATAACATACTGATCTACTTTAAATACTCTATTAGAATATGTTCTTAAAGGATGGAATGGTGTTTCCGGAAAACATCTTATAGTTCTATGAGTTCCGCGAATCGATAAAAGTAAAGATTACATCTTAATCGTTTTTCATATAAAACTAAAATAAAACTTTTATCCCTCTTTTTGCTTATTTTAACCATAAAAGAAACCATTGCCCCAAAGCCAATTCAAAATTAATCTTTTATTTAATAAAAAAAAGTCTGAATTATGAATTTATATATCATTATATGGACAAAATTTACAAACAGAGGTCATTCAAATGATTCCCTCCTTCAAAAGCGGGCCAAATTTCCTTATCCATCCTGTTTTATCCGTCCCATCTCAACTCAGTATGGAATTGTTCCCCTTTTTCTGGCATCCTGATAACCCCTTCGGTGCTGAGTTAACAATGCTATCAGTTACATGTAGAGTGACTGGAGTCAGCATTCCACACTTTCCTGACCGCCCCCGCCGTTCAGGGGGCTAATATGCAACCCCTTCTCTTTCCCAAATTTCTCCTTTGCACAGGCCTCAGTGGAGATAATGCTCAACCCTTTGATTGGCTCTTCGCCAGATTCTGCGATAGAGGTAGAAAATGATGGGAGAAAAAAAAATTTGTTAGAGGATGGGGAAGTTTTGCAGCAAGGGGTGGTGCAGATAGTTTTTTGCAATCTAGGAATATGTGATACAGTGGTTTGAATTTTTTTCTTTAATATTTAGGGGACACAATACCCTGTACACATTCTTTTTATATGTTTAGATGGAAATGTTTAAATGCCCCTATTAACACACTTTTCAATTTTTGGACACACTTTTTATTTTAGGGAACAGTATTTGTACACATTCTTTTATATGTTTATAGGAAATGTTTAATGCTTCCTTAAAAATATACATTTCGATAAAAAAACCTTTTTAGATGACTGCTACTTTTGGATAAGACTAAAACATATAAATATTATATATTTTTTAAAATTATTCACAATTGAATTACAACTAATTATAAATTTATTTTGTATATTTTTAAAAATATCAACTACCTAAAATTGTAATTTGCCATAAATTGACATTTTTTTTAAATTTTATTTTCTAGGCCATTTTAAGCACAAAAATACAAATTTTTACCATTCTCTGAACAAAAAGACTAAATTTTTAGGAAACAGATCCCAATTTAACAAGATGTCAATTTAAAAACGTTTTACAAAAAGTAATTTTTAAATTTAAAAACGGGGATGGGGTTTTTTAAAAGTTGGAAAATAATTGAAATTTTGTTATTTTTTTGTAAGGGGAAAGTGTCTTTTTTCGATTTATAATCACTGTTTTATTACAAAATTTACAGTTTTTTATGTGAATATAATCACTTTTTAAAAGAAATTTCATATGATAAAAAAAGATAAAGCGCCTAGTATTTTTAAAAATTAAAATATACCTCTTGTCCTGAAGGCATTTAAAAATAAAATAGCAAAACAATACATAAAAGTTGAAAAAAAATTTTAAACAGAATAAAACTCCATTTATGAAATTTTTAAATTTTTCCCCTTTTTTTCCCTTTTTAAAAAATAATTTCTTTTCTTTTCATTTTAGATTTTTTTTCTTCAAATTTTTTTGAATAAATCTAAAAACCAAAAAATTCCCCATATCTCTATTTTTTTAAAAAAAGATGTCATAAGTAGTCGAATATCTTGAATCAAAAAATTATTTACATGTTATTTATATTTATAAAATGTGAAGAAAAATGACAAATTCTCAAAAGATTTTCCGTTTATAATAATATTTTTCAAATTTAAGACTTCGCTATAAAAGGTTGAACTAAATTTTTTTAAAAAATTTATAATTTCAGTGTATAATTATATTCATCACAGTTTAAATAAAATCAATAAGTTTGGTTTTTTTTTTTTTTCTATTTTTTGAAAAATTTTTTTTTCGAGCACAAAGGGGAAAAACTAGAGGAAAAAACTTCTATTTCCTGTAAATGAAGATAGAATTTCTTAAGACTTTTTAAAAAAAAAATGTAAAAGATTTTTTTTATTGCAAACTCGTTTTCACCAATAATTTAAAAAAAGGCAGATTACAATTTTGAACATATCTTTAAATAAAAAAGTCTCCCCAATAAACTTAATTTTTGGAATATATTTTTGTTTTGAAACTTTTAAAAAAAAAATTTTTTGTTCCCTCTTTCGTTTCGATTTTCACTGTATTCAAAATTTTAATTACCTTCACATTAGAAACGTAGTTTAATAGAAAGGCAAAAAAAATCAAAAAAGAGGGGAAATATTGTGATTTGTGAGATTGTAAAACCGTTTTTTATCAGGAGAAGGATTCTTGTCTGGGGTAGATTTAAAAAAAAAGGCGACTCTTTGAAATATTAGATGATCCGTTTTCACCTTGCATTTTCTGAAAGATTAATAATCTTTTCCCCCCCGTCTTTTCCCCACGTGAAAATCTTTATACCAAAAAATTTTAACAAGAAGAATTAATGAATCAAAAGGGTTTAATTAATGAAACAAAAGATTAATGAATTTTGATGGTTTAAACCTTTTTTTAGAAATTTATCATACACATTTCGATTTAAAATATCTTGAATGGAATCTTGAATTAATATCTCAATTTTTAGGGCCCCACAAGGTTTTAATTTTTTTAAAAACTTAAGTATTTTATCTTTAAAAAAAGGGGCTTAAAAGTTAAGGATTCAAAATATACATTATACAGGCTGATTATAACTAAGATTCTAGTTCCAAAACGTTGTAAAAAAAGAACCACCTCTCAGAATGACTTCAAATTTGAACTTAATGTACTTGACGCAGTGGCGCACACAAGGGGGGACCTAGGGGTCCGGACCTTCCCCAAAGCCCTTGATTTTTTTTCCGATTGATTATAATTCTAAGTATATTGTACGTAAAATTTAATATATAAAATATTTGTTCTTAATGATTAATTTTATTAATTAATGCTAATTATTTATTCAATAATTAGTTTCTTACTGTTTTTGGTTCCTCCAAATCAACAAAATCAAAAGGAACATGATATAAAAATGGTGGACTTTCGACCATGGACCCCCTCCCCCCGCCCCCTTGAAAAAATTCTGCGTGCGCTACTGACTTGACGAAAGGGTAAATGGTTTGGCATAAGAAAAAAAATTCATTGGCATTTTCATTGTTGCTTTTTATGTAGCTTTGATCGAAGAACAATTAAAAATTGATTTTTTCCATCCAGTGTAGTGCGATCTTACAATGGTAGACGGGTTTTTCATTAACAATGCAGCAACTAAATTATTTGCAAATCATTTTTTCTATCAAAAAAAAACCTGAAACTATCATGCACATTAGACAGTAGGATTAGTTTAATGTGCCAATGGCATTTGCAACCGAATCCACTTTCGTTACATGCCGATTACAGCGCTATCTATTGATACACTTCGGAACTATTTTTCGTATGCCATACCATTTCCATCTTTTTCAATTCCTACTATTAGTTCACACTCTCCATGTATATATTTATATATATATCTTGTGTTTAAATTTTAAATCTTTAATAAAATACTTTTTATTCATCCATTCAAGTTCAAATACATTTTTTTAAAAACTTGTAGTGGTTTACACTTGATGTTAATACAGTTTTTTCAAATATGAATTCATTAATTATAGTTTAAGAGATATGTTTCAGTCGATATTATTTCCCTAGATGGCAGCACATTGGATAAAACAGCTTTTGTGATGAAGATTTAACTTAACCTGAATTATCATATGCTATTTAGACGTTTGCATTCCTTTTACACTTGTTTTAAGATAAATTCTTACCTAATAAATTCAACGTTTATTAAAAAATGTAATTACAAATTTAATGTGGTTAGGAAGTTTTAATGTTACTTTAAAAGGCGTTTTGCCACTTAATATTGTGATTCAGTCACACGTATATACATGTTTATTTTAATTGTAATTATTTAATAAAAAGTAACTAAAATAATTTTTTTTATTGGCCTAAGTAGGAAGTGACTTAATGTTTTTTTATTGAGGCTTTAAGAATAATCATCTTGTTCCTCGGCAAAGATAATTGTTCTAAAGAATAAAAAATATTACTTTTCTACAAGTATCAAAAATGTAAGCTCACCATGCTTTTTGTATTTAATTGAATTATCTGGTTTTATTTCTTTCCTTTTTTTTGTAGACTTTGGTGTTTTTAAAATAATTGAGAATTTAAAAGTTAAGATGAAGACTGACATATCAGGTTTCGTCGCAATAGTTATATGAATAGTTAATAATAATAATTTCTCGTTTAGCTGTAATAATAACTTAAAACAAAAATGAAGCGAATAAATTCCCTTGCCTGACTGACAATTCTCATTATAGATGAATAATTAAATTTCCATTATGGTTGAATGATGCTAATGAGGTGACAAGTAGTGTTTGACTTTCTGACTAATATCATTTCTCATAATGGGCGGAAATTTGTCATGTACATCTACTATTTATTTCCCATGAAGTTGTCCGAAGTATATATTTTAATCAGTGTGAAAAAAAATTTGACTGGGATAGAGTACAAGAAAAAGTGTGTGTGTCCTTATGACTACACCATAGAAGTGAAAACTTCTAATTTATTCTCGGCAAGAGAATCCAATATTGTTCCAGATGTATTATACGTTTCCTTTTACGACATGTCCACATGCGGGCGTTAAATAGTTCTCTTTGTCATGCCCATTCATCGGTGGATTTGTTTATTTCATTCATATTCTGTTAAGGGCAATGTTTTATTAACTCATTCAGACAATGATCACATATATGTGATCACGCGTTTCTCCCTCCACAGCCCACGGTATCATATATGGGATTGAGCTTTTCCTTCTCGTAGGCCCATGATCACACCGGTGTGATCAGAATTAGGAACGTTTTTATATTAATTTTTACAAGCACTAGATGGCGGTTAAAAACCATTTTTTTTTTTTCGAATAATGTTTCATAAAACTTTGAACTTCAACATGAGCTTTCAGCTCCGTGTTTTTTTAAAAATTAGATTCGAGATATTTATGAATATAAACAACTGCACATGCTTATTTTTCGAGAGAATCGGACATTTAGAGGTTTGTGATCTTATTACTCTATGGATTTCTGTTTATATTTTGAATAATTGGGTTTAGTTTTCTAAAATTTCCATATTCGTATTTAAATGTATGGGATTTTTGTCATTTTTTTTGAAAGTGTATGTAATTTTTTTTTTATTAAAATTGAAAACATTTTCTTAAAATTCGCAATTGCTTTTTTAAATATAGCGAAATTTTTGTACTCCATGTTCAAATATTATCAATGATAGTAAATTGTAAGTTTTAGCGTATTTGATTGCATTTAAAACTTTATATGAATTTAAAGTAAATTGTATATATATATATATAGGCTTAGCAAGGGAAAATTTGACCGGTCTCGTGAGTGCGTATCCTCTCGAACGTACGGGCCTGGGAAGCCTTCTTTTTTCCTTCCGCTGGTCCTGAAGGGTTAATCATGCATTCTTATATATTTATATATGAGTATATACGATTTACATCAATGTCAATTAGTCTAATTATTTAAAAAAATTTATATGTTAATAACTTATGAGATTATATTTTATATATATATATATGGGGGTGGGTAGCCTAGTGGTTAAAAGAGTCGGACTCAGACCGGAAGGCTTGGTTTCGATGCTCGATCTCACCAAATACCCTTCGAGTACTCACGGAGTACGTGCTCGTTAAATCAGTGGGTCTGAAAGTCTTGTGGGAGGTTGCACAGAAACCACGGGTGCAGGGGCCGGAGAATATTCCCCTCCCCTCCAGTTCTATGCTTAAATTGTAGAAGGGGAAATAGGTGATATCGCTATCTATTGTATAGAGGTCGAATCTGTCTCAGGATCTGGCAGCTTTCATTCCTTCCCTTCGGAAAGGACACGACAACAACTTACGTACTATCGCAACAATGCCAACGTTCAGAATAACTCGTCACCCTGATTCCCCATGTGTCGTATGCGCTGAATTGGCAACCATATGCGTCTTTTCAAGCAACGTCGCCAATACTGTTGCGATAATTCGTTTGTACCGTTTATATAATTTACATAAAGCCTGAAACTATGTAAGGCTAGGAAAACTTATGCATTGAGAGCCATTTACTTTTCTTAAAATTTCTAAGCAAACAAAGAGAAGGTGCGTGCTCATTCACAATTATTGCTTTTATTTTTCGTAATCTCTTTGTGATCATTATTAATATAAACCAAAATATTTGTAACTTTCTCACCAATTAACAATAAAATTTCAGATTTTGATTTTTTTTTTTTGCACTTAAATGTTCTTTCTACTAAATAAATAACAACAATAATAATAAGAAATAGATCCCGTTTCGTTACTACTTTTCAATCTCCAACATAAGAATAATCTTTTTTTTTATCGTTTGCTTTTCTCTAGTTCACTAACTGGAGTTGAGTGGAAATAGTCTGCATAACATTAATATTTAAATGAAGGAAATTAAATTTTACCTGAAAAAGTAATTTTTACCCTAAAAGAAATTTTAACTAAAACACGTCTGAAAAGTTTTCAACTCAAAACTAAACGCGCGTTGCCGAGTAGAGCCAAATGACTGTTACGCACCCGAACCTGACGCTTCATTTGGGTTCCCTCTTCTGCCAAACGCTCCTAAAGAAGTAATCACTTCAAAAACCTAATAATGTTTTCTTAGAAAATAATTCCAAAATGAATGATGGCCGCGCTAGCTGAGTGGTAAAGATCTCGAACTCGTGAACGGCGTTATTTCACTCGATTCGTGGGTTTGAATCCTGGTTCCCAGAATATTTCCGTATAGAAGGGTGGAGGCTTATAGTCCTCATGATAGCGTGGTGTAGAAGTTTGGAAAATGAGGAGGCATCTCAGGTGTCATTCTTGTCACTTGATCATGGTCCAAGATAAAAAAAGTACATCGGCGATAGTCCTCGTATACCTTCAATGTGTGACGCTAATAAGCAATTTTTCAATCAAGGCTGATTGATAAATTCATTTAATTTGTTCACATCTTTTGTCGTCATGTGGTGGCCGCGGTAGCCTAGTGGTCAAGGCATCGGATCGTGGCTGGCATGTCATGAGTTCGAGCCCAGTACTACTAAAGACCCGCCGTGTAGCGGTGCAATTCACGTTAAATCTGTCGAGAGCTCAAACGTCCTCCCGTTGGTGTTATGTAGTTGTTAGGAGAGGAAGGTGACAACTCAGGTGTCGTCCTCGTCACTTGACCATGATTGAAAATTAGGAGGTCCTTCGCCAAAAGCCCTATTGTAGCTTAATAGTGCGGTGTTAATATTCACTCACTGTGGACACGTAATGTTCATGATTACGACTAAAATTCTGAAATACAGTAGAACGCCGTTTATCCGAATCCATTGGGACCGAACACCATTCGGATACGTGATTGTTCGGATAACCATACACCAAATGCGATCCATGCAGTATATGAAACCGGACACTATATGAATATTGAAAATCATCACATGCGGGAAACGTGCGTGAAGAAAAAGCAAAATAGGTGCAAAATGTCGCAATTTTACCTTTATTGTGGAAAATAATCACTTATTTTTCGCTGTACCATTGTACACCTTCGTTATTTCGCTGCAGGGTCTCTGATTCTCTTGAGCAGCAGTAGTTGAGAAGGACATCACTCTGATTGTTGAAAAAAAAACTGGTTCGGTTATTTGACGCTCCGGATAATTGACGTTCGGATAAACGACGTTCTACTGCAAGTAGGAAAAGGCTGCAATGTTATATCATTATTCAAGCATTAATCAAATCGCATGTCGATCAAAATAGTATTATTACTTACAGGTATAGAACAAAATAATAGGAACATATGTGAAAAAAAGAGTTTTTTTATTAGTAAGGGGTTGGGGGTCACCTTCGGTCTGAATGACACCTTGTACTTGACGTGTGATTGACAAATTAAGGTCTTGAGCAAAGTTCATCGGAATTCGAACCTATTCCTCTTGCAGGATCGTCTCGAGTTCAAATCGTGTACATCAGTGTTTCCCAAACTGTGGGGCGCTCCCCCCTTGGGGGGCGTGACAGCTCTACAAGGGGGCGCGAGCATATTGAAAAGTCAAGAGAAAAAGATTATTTAAAAAAATTATTTACTGAAAGTAAACAAACAAAATACATTCTGACATAAAAAAATACACATTTACACTGATGTATTAGACTTATATTAAATATATATCAGTGCTACACAATTTTATAATTAATGTAACAATTCTAAGTTAAAACAAGTTTATTAATTACCAGTGACCTATGGGTTTTTTAATATTTTAAAAAAAATTACCTTAAAAATTTTTTAATATATTTTTCCTTCGTTCCAACCAAACCTTTTATAACCGATTAGTATAGAAAAAAAAAAAAAAATAATCTAATAAATAAACCCCGAAAACTTTTATGGTCCTTTTTTTGCTTTCTAATTTTGGAATTTTTACGGATACTGACAAAATTACTTCGGGAAACTTTTTTTGGGAAAAAAAATTTTGGGAGGGGAATTTTATATACCCCATTAAATTAAAATTTTCAATTTTGGTAAAAGTATTATTTTGAATTAATTTTTTTTTGGGGGGGGTTTAAAAAAAATTTTGTTTAAAAAGGGGGCCAAGGGCAACTTTAGAAGACGGGGGGGGAAAAAAAGGGAAGGGGGGACGGCCCTAAAAACCCCCAAAACCAATGCTGTTCTGAGGGGGATTGGGGACACCACGTTAGCTTCCCTTATCATCATGCTTAACCCTGTTTTAACACAACAAGAGATGTGAACAAGGGTGTTTTTTATCGACACGGACGTTCTTTGGAAAGATATATTATGCAGCGATCTAAAAACCCCGCCCACCGGGCTTTTTAATTGGCCGGTCATGCCCTCCTGAAAAAAAAGAACTTTATTAAAAATTTGTTTGGGTTTTTAAAAGGGGAAAAAAAAATAATTTTTCTGTTTGCTGTCGTGTCTTGGGTACGTTTATATTATTTTTCTATTTGGAACGGTTCGGTGGGGATTACAACAACATGGGTAGCGACAATTTTATGGGGAAAAATTTTTAACTATTTTCATCCCTTTGGAAAATTAAACGTTTCGAAGTTGGGGTTTGAAGTGAAAAAAAAATGATCAGTAATTGTTTGATTTGTTTAAAAATGCTGTATTTAAAAAAAAACCAAAACGGGTATTCATGCACCCTCAAAATTTCTTTCAATGATAAATAGGTTTTTTTTGAATAATCTTTGCTAGTGCAACAAAGTGTTTTGTCAGTGGAAAAATGAGCGGTAACAAAGACATCCTATGAAGTTTGTTATATTATTGGTAAACATATAAACCCTTTACTGAAAATGCAAAGGGGGGAAATGTTTCTCAAATTCTTTTTTAAATTTTGTGTTAGTGACAAAAAAAAAAATATAAAAAATGATATTAAAAAAAAACAGAAATTTATAAATTTTTTATTAGTTTTCCCATTTTAAATTTCTGTTATCTTGGTGTGAAAGCATTTCTCCCCTCCCCCATTTATCCTCGTGTTGCGGCCCGTGTGAAATAGCTAACATATGTATGCGGCCCGCGTAAAATAGCTGACATATGTATGCGACCCAGCAGAGAAAAAGATTGAGTACCCCTGGTTAAGGGCATGAAATGAAGAGGATCTGCGAAAATGCTTCGATATTGGTCGTCTGTGATCCTCCCCTCAAGACAATGAGAGACCCAATCCACGGGAGAAGACATTGCCCCACACCAACACAAAACCCCCTCCATGTTTTACGGTTGAAACCCGACAGCCAGCATGAAATGCTTCTTTTGGTGTTCTCCATAAAGAACAATCGTTAGGTGATCCGGAATAATGTAAATGAGGATTCATCAGTACAGATAACTTGTTCCTATTGCAGTTGTGTCTAGTTAAAATGGTTTTCGGCACTACTGTAGAATCTTCATAGCATTCCACGCCGAAACTAATCTTTTGTAGTTGCTACTCTGCCATGAATGTTTGCAATATAGAACTCTCGTTGAATAGCTTTCATGGATACGGGTTTCTGAAGGTGGGGATTCATCTAGGACGTTATCTGCGGGAGTGTAATCTTGCGTTTACGGACGGCTATCTTCTTCAACACCCGTATATCACGGTCCTTCAACTTCAGCATCCGCTCTCTGTTGTGCTTAACAAAAGACACTTTACACAGGTTCGTGTAGGATGTAATAACCCTTGACACAGTGGTCTTTGAATGACCACAAGGTTGGCTGTTCTGGACACGGATGCCCCAGCTAAGCAAGTTCCAATTATCATGCCTCTTTTCAAGTTGGAGAGGTCGAACATAATCACGCTTTACTGCGAGCAAAATTTTCTCATGCAGCCCTCATACAGCAAATGCTTGACTGATAACTTCCCTTTCGTCGCCACTAGGTGGCACACTGTTGCGACGCATTACAGCCGTTTAGTAGACGACCGAAAAATGACGCATTTTTCAATGGGTTATGATGGATCTATTCATGATCCTTCCACTAATCCTCTTTGGAAATCTTTGGGCTATCATTTGCGTTTATTCGTAACCAACCCTTCTGAAGAAGAAACTATGATATTAAAATTAAATCTACTACAATACAGTCAGGGTTTTCTAGCCACCAGGAGGAGAAGGAGAAAAAAAAAAGGCAGGAGTCAGGTGAGATTTCTACAGATCAGGTATCACTACAAGTAATGAATATTTCAAATATGAAATAGACGATGATTTAAAGTGAGGATTGGTCACTAAATCTAGAGTAACGTTAAGCTAAGTGAGATAATTGAATTGATCCTTAATTAAAGTGGTCACTATTAATAGTTTTCGTATAAATTGTGCATCTCGTTATTGTTACACTTGTATTGTTCATACTGAGACATTCTCTTCTTGAATTTAATTGAATCAGTGTTGTTAATTTGGTTGAACAATAAATAAGTTGATTTTGAACATGTCTGGTATTCCTTCCCTTCCTCCCACACATCTAGGCGAACAAGAGAGAGGGGGTAATCCCTCAAAGGGTGTTTCTATTATTTTGTCCTATACCTGGATATAATACACTTAAAACGTAAGTTATAAGTTTGCCGAGATAATTTTATAAGGACTACGTTATTTTTCAACAAAAATTATTTTCATACTCAGCTGTTTCGTACTTAAATGCTCTTTCTACTAAATAAATAACAATAATAATAATAAAAAGATCCCGTTCGTCACTTCTTTTTCAATCTCCAACGTAAGAATAATCTTTTTTTTATGGTTTGCTTTCTCTCTCGTTCACTGCTGGAGTTGAGTGGAAATAGGTTTATAACGTGTTAACATTTAAATGAAGAAAGTGCAATTTTACCTGAAAAAGTGTGTATGAAATTTAACTAAAAAGAAAAAGAAAAAAGCAGCGTCTGAATAATTTTCAACTCAAAAACTAAACGCGCGTTGCCGAGTAAGAGCAAATGACACATTTACGCACCCAAACCTGACGCTTCATTTTAAGTTCCCTCTTCTGCCAAACGCGCCTAAAGAAGTAATCCCTTCAAAGACCCTATGTGCTTTCTTGAAAATAATTCCAAAATGAATGATGGCCGCGTTAACTGAGTAGTAAAATCTCGAACTCGTGACCGGCGTTATTTCACTTTCCGATTCATGGGTTTTGAATCCTATAGTTCCCCAGAATATTTCCCGTATAGAAGGGTGGAGGCTTATAGTCCTCATGATAGCGTGGTGTAGAAGTTTGGAAAATGGGGAGAGCATCTCAGGTGTCATTCTTGTCACTTGATCATGGTCCAAGATAAAAAAGTACATCGGCGATAGTCCTCGTATACCTTCAATGTGTGACGCTAATAAGCAATTTTTCAATCAAGGCTGATTGATGAATTCATTTAATTTGCTTACATCTTCTGTCGTCACCTGGTGGCCGCGGTAGCCGTGTGGTCAAATCATTGGATCATGGCTGGCATGTCATGAGTTCGAGCCCAGTACCACTGAAGACCCGCCGTGTAGGGGAAGAGATGCACATTAAATCTGTCGAGAGCTCAAACGTCCTCCCGTCGGTGTTGTGTGGTTGTTAGAAGACCGGGTCGTCCTCGTCACTTGACCATGGTTGAAAATTACGAGGTCCGTCGCCAAAAGCCCTCGTGTAGCTTAACAGTGCAACGTTAATATTCACTCATTCACTGTGGTCACGTGATGTTGAAGAATACGACCCGAATTCTGAAACAAGTAGAAAAAGTCTGCAATGTGTTGCATTATTATTCAAGCATTAATCAAATCGCATGTCGATCAAAATAGTATTATTACTTACAGGTATAGAACAAAATAATAGGAACATCTGTGAAAAAATTAAAGTTTTTTTTATTAGTAAGGGGTTGGGTCACCTTTGGTCTGAATGACTCCTTGCACTCGACGTGAGATTGACAAAAAAGGTCTTGCGCAAAGTTCGTCGAAATTCGAACCTATTCCTCGTGCAGGATCGTCTCGAGTTCAGATTATGAAATTGCCCCCTTAGGGTGCCCTTCTCCTTGATTATCTGCGTGAGCTAGAGATGTAGGATTAACAAAAGAACTAGACGTATCGATGTTCTTAATATGGCTTTATTAAGAACTTAAACGTTTACAGCAATTGTGATAAATAATAATAATGTGCAGAGAACCTACGATAACAAAACACACAATACAAATAATACCGAAATAACGTAACTCAGACCACTATCAATATCTAACCCGCCTAATCTCAATTCCAATAATATCCACAAGTCCTAATATTAAATAGTCAATCTACCTTGATCTGATCGCCGATCTAATCATAAAGGGTGCGTCTTTACTCGAGTGCAATGATAATACTTTGACCCACATGGCTCTATCTTCGGGATAACCTCTGTTGGCTATCACTTCACAATCGTATCACTCTCTATCATAACATTCCCCAAATTGCCATTATATTTACTCAAACTTCTGATATTTAAAAGCTATCTAATTTGCATCTTATATTCACTTTTCACTTCTTGGGGTTTGGTTGGAAAAGAGTTGCCATTAATTCTGGCCCCAAAAGCACCCGAAGGACATGTTAATGAAGAGACGCGTGAGCCCGTCACAAGATTGTGTACATGGAGGAGGAAACGGAACGCGGCTCTCTAAAGAACCCCTCAAACACTCAATGCTGTTCTGATCAGGTGACTGGGGACACCACGTTAGACGTTCCACTTTATCATCATGCACATGTAACCCTGCTTGAACACAACAAGAGATGTGAACAAGGGTGTTGTCATCTTGTATCACAGGACGTTCTTCCGATAAGATCAGGTATTATCAGGCAGCGATACTCAACCTTCGGCCCACCGAGCCTTTTTAATTGGCCCGGTCATGGCCCATTGCACTGAGAAAGAAGAACATTGTATTAAAAATTTAGTGGGTAATTCTTTGACAAGAAATCAAACATATTAATTTTGCTGTTTGCTGTCGGTGTCGTATGGGTACGCATTGATATTATTTCTCTATTTGGAACGGCTACGGTCAGTGATAACAGACAACAATGGAGTAGCGACCATTTTATGGGTGAAACTAATTTTTAACTATCTTTCATATCTTGCAAGAAAATATATCGTTTCGAGAGGATTGGGAGTTAGAGAGTGAAAAAGAAAAATGTGGATCAGTAATTGTTTGATTTGTCATGAAAGTGCTGTATTTAAAAAAATACCAATAAACACAGGAATCATTCAATGACACTTTTCCTCGAAGATTTCTTTCAAGAGGTGATAAATAAGGTTTCTTGAATAATCTTTGCTAGTGCAACTAAGTGTTTTGTCAGTGGTAATATCGCAGCGGTAACAAAGACATCCTATGAAGTTTGTTATATTATTGGTAAACATATGAAACCGTTTACTGAGAAATGCAGAAGTTGGGAAGGAGTGTTTCTCAAATTCTTTTAATTTAGTGTTAGTGACAAAAATAAAAATATAAAAAATGATAATTAAAAAAAAAGAAACACAGAAATTATATAATATTTTTATTAGTTTTCCCACATTTTAAATTTCTGTTATCTTGGTGTGAAAGCATTTCTCCCCTCCCCCATTTATCCTCGTGTTGCATTACGTGTGAAATAACTAACATATGTATGCGGCCCGCGTAAAATAGCTTGACATATGTATGCGGCCCAACGAGAAAAAGATTGAGTACTGCCCTGGTTAGGGCATGAAATGAGAAGGATCTGCGAAAATGCTTCATTGGTCGTCTGTGATCCTCCCTCAGAACAATGAGAGACCCAATCCACAGGACGGGAAGACATTGCCCACACCAACACAAAAACCCCACTCCATGTTTTACCGGTTGAAACCAGGCAGCCAGCATGAAGTAGCTTCTTTTAGTGTTCTCCATAAGAACTATCGTTAAGGTGGTCCGGAATAATGTAAATGAGGATTCATCAGTACAGATAACTTGTTCCCATTGCAGTTGTGTCTTGTTAAAATAGTTTTCGGCACTACTGTAGTGTCTTCATAGCATTCCACGCCGAAACTAACCTTTTGTAGTTGCTACTCTGCCAGGAATGTTTGCAATAGGCAACTATCGTTGCATAGCTTTCATGGATACGGGTTTCTGAAGGTGGGGATTCATCTAGGACGTTATCTGCGGGAGTGTAATCTGCGTTTTACGGACGGCTATCTTCTTCAACACCCGTATATCACGGTCCTTCAACCAGCATCCGCTCTCTGTAGTGCTTCGCAGAAAGATACTTTACCAGGTTTGTGTGGATGTAATAGCAGCACGACACAGTGGTGCTGAAACGACCACAAAGGTTGGCTGTTCTGGACACGGATGCCGCAGCTAAGCAGGATTTAATTATCACATGCCTCTTTTTCAAGTTGGAGAGGTCGAACATAATCACGCTTTACTGCGAGCAAAATTGTTACTGCTCATGCAGCCCTCATACGGCAAATGCTTGACTGATAACTTCCCTTTCGTCGCCACTAGGTGGCTTTACTGTTACGACGCATTGATACAGCCGTTTAGTAGACGGCCGAAAAATGACATTTTCAATGGGTTACATGACGGATCTATTTATGATCCTTCCACTAATCCTCTTAAATGTAAATCTTTGGGCTATCATTTGCGTTTATTCTTAATCCTTCTGAAGAAGAAACTATGATATTAAAATTAAATCTACTACAATATAGTCCAGGGTTTCTAGCCACCAGGAGGAGAAGGAGAGAAAAAAAAGGCAGGAGTCAGGTGAAGTTTCTACAGATCAGGTATCACTACAAGTATCGAATATTTCAAATATGAAATAGACGATGATTTAAAGTGAGGATTGGTCACTAAATCTGAAACGTTAAGCTAGAGTGAGATAATTGAATTGATCCTTAATTAAAGTGGTCGCTATTAATAGTTTTCGTATAAGTGTGCATCTCGTTATATTGTTACACTTGCCTTGTTCATACGAGACATTCTTTTCTTGAATTTAATTGAATCAGTGTTGTTAATTTATTTTGAACAATAAATAAGTTGATTTTGAACATGTCTGGTATTCCTTCCTTCCTCCACACATCTAGGCGAACAAAGAGAGAGAGGGGTAATCCCCTCAAGGGTGTTCTATTATTTTTTGTCCTATACCTGGATATAATACACTTAAAACGTAAGTTATAAGTTTGCCGAGATAATTTTATAAGGACTACGTTATTTTTCAACAAAAATTATTTTCAGTACTCAATAGTTTCTATAGAATTTGCTTTTAGGTTTAATGTTACATTTCATAAATATTTAACTTTAAATTCAGAGTTCTTATTGATAATCTAAAATAGATTTTTAACATGAATTATAAAGTTGTTTGTGTTAACATTCGCGAAAGGCAAACACTAATGCGTCTGTTCTTATCATTCTACATCAGACTGAATTTCTGACAAAATACATCAAAGAATACCAAACACTTAAACATTTCCTTTCTCGCGGGTAGTTCCATATACCACTTAATGAAAATAAACAAAACATCGATAAATGACAAAGCTACTCCACTCAGAATCCATTAATGATTTCTTCAAACGATATCAAATAATAAATATTGAAATTATCACGGGTCGCATAATTACATTCCACTGTGAACATAAATCGATTTATTGATCTCTATTGTTTTTAGGCCATCCATTTATCCCCAATACAGGAAGGGGGAGGGGGAAAAGCACATTTAAACTTTTAAAAGGCACCCTGCAGTTTCGTAAAGCAACTATCACGTGACTCTTACACTCAGCGGGATATGACGTCTGCTCACGCAATGCACTCTGGGGAAAAAGATGAATCGGTCCTTCCGGTAGAGACGGAAGTTCCGCATATCCGGTCCATCCCCCCCTAAATGTACTTCCGAGGAAATGGAAATTGTTCCGCGGGATTTAATATTATTTTGTTATTCCCCCAAGACGATTTGTATCGAATTCCATAGGGAAATTCGATATAGGGATTTATTTGTGGGTATATAATTACTAGTCATGTTCCCTCTTTTAATGGCTAAGCGATAGGCTGAAAAGTGTTATACATTTTTACATACTATTCAGGGCTTAGGGATATTTTAAGTATATCTTTTAAAGAATGAAGAAAAAAAGTAGTTATGTTCAATGAACTGAGAAATGCAATTAGGTAACACTGTTATAATGTATTTGAGAACCAAAACAAAGGCATGAAGTATTCTGTACGTTTTTTTCTTACCGAAATATTATTTATACTTATAACGGCTCAAGAATTAAATTTATGGGGTAAATTTACGACTGTCACGGGATCCCATGTTCCCCATTGAATTTTAAACTGCCATTAAAATAATTTGCACTTGTTGTTCTATTTTTAAAATTTAGATTAAATTTCAACTTTGATAATTGAGTAAAAACGTTCAAGCAGTATAAAAAAATTCTCCCCAAAAATTATAAAATTTAAAAAAAGAAATATTTTATATATGTTATTTTAAATCAAGAGTATTTTCCTTACTTATGTGAGTTATTATTGTTGACAAGTATGTACTTTTAGTTAACCATCCCGTACAGCGGTTAGTAACACTGACTGCGGTGTCGTAGGTTCTGTGTGTGTGGGATCGAATCCCGGAAAAAGCATGGATATTTGTAAATGTATACTGCCTTTACGACAGGGGGGTACTCTAAATAGCCATCGAGCCGCAAGTCCTCTCGTGAGGTTGGTGGAAGAAAAAGAAAGGTGGGAGGCCCCTGTCACCATCCCAGGGTATTCTCCCTCAAAAGTTTGGGGGCAACCGAACAAAATCGCACTGTCACCTACCTGTATGGTGTTTAAGGCTACGGCTAACGATAGACTACAACTAACCCCTTGCCATTATAAATTTCGTGTGCCAGAATCTGACGCAGTCGTGATCAGAAGACACAGGAAACAACAACAGTACCTACTTTTAAAAGAAAGTTTCTTCAAAAGGCAAAAGTTGGCAATAGCGAAGCGCATGAACTGATTAACTGGAAATATTTAATTGCATTTATAATATGAGATGAGATCGTATCCATTTATGAACTGATTGGCTAAAAATGCATGTTTGCAGTTATCATGTGACCAATGACGTCATATGAATTTTGAACGTTACTTTAAATCAATGAAATTTAAGGGTTGAATTCATGTGATCTCTTGTCACATAACTGTAATCCCGTATTTCTAGCGAATCAATTCATAAAGTCATATGACGTCATAGTCATATGATAAATACATTCACGTGTTTCCAGCCAATGGGTTTAGGCGTTTCGCGGTTGCCAACTTTTAATTTTGCAGAAACTTATTTTTAAAAGTACATATTTGTCAACCATAATATTAGCTTACATAGGTACACAAAATGCACTGATTTCAAGTTATTGAAAGATATAAAATCAATTGGTGATTTTTTTTTTTTAAATGAGAGAAAGGAGGCAAAAAATGTTTATTAAACATTTTATGGAGAATAAAGCCTGTAGTTGTTTGACATTTTGCAACATACATTATGAGCTGTTGATTTGAAGAAAAATTCAAGATTAAAAATTATAAAAAAAAGGAAAAAAATTGATTTTATTGCATGAAACAATACTATGAAAAAAATAAGTTCACTAATCAAATAGAAAGTCAAAAAGAATCATACTAAAAATATATTTAAAAGATATTAAAAAAGAATGCATTTTTTGCAATACAAATCATAATAAATATTCTTTAAAAACCGTTCCGTTCATGTGAAAAAAAGGCATCACGACAAAGTGTCGAAAAATAATACATAGAATCAAACATTTCTCTTTCACGAATGTATTAAAAACAAATTTCAGAACGATTTTCGCCCTACTTTTCAAGTATTACCCACATAAACGATAAAAAATTTACGATCCCTGTAATTAAATTACATCCATAATATTTTCAGCATTTCCCTCTCCATTTTTTTGTCCCCATTTTCTTCAAATCCAACATCTATGCTCGTAATTGATTTATCTTCGGAAAAAAGATTTAAAAGCACTCTAAGCCTCATTTTACATTCCCCCTTTTTTTTCTCCCTCCCAAAGTATTCAAGTGAGAACATGTTTATATGCCAATTAGGAAATGTTCCCTAGACACATAGTTAACAAGTTAAACTGTCGTTTCAAAGTACGAAAATGCTGGGTGGGGTGGAAAGGTAGATTTCTAAGGACGAGAGAAACTGAGTTTCCAGAAACCTAATAACCATCTCATTCTCTTTAAATAGCCCATTCAAAGCAAGCCCATTTAAACTCTCTGAGCGTTCTCTTTTCAGTTTTATTGTTTGATATTTGCAGGGAGGGAGAGAAGGGCTAGAGAAACGGACCATCCCCCCTATAGTTTTATTCTGGGGCCTGAATTAACGGAAAATGAGATGCGTTGCTAGGGATTTGTTTCTTGATTTGCATATGTTGGATTCTTATTCTTAGCGAAAATGATATCTTGTGTAGTTTTCTTGCAAAGAATTCGTATCCGGAATCTTGGAATATTTATTTGAATAGAATGTTTCAGATTTAGTTTGAATCTGTTTTAGTGCTCTTTGTTTGTTTTGAAGTATTAGTTTTAGGGTCAATGTGTTTTACAGCGGTCATCTTCAGAATTTGTGGTTGTATTAAAACGGATTGTAAATGACTGTTAGACGAGCATTTACTTAAACATAATTTTTACTTACACAACATTATTAATAAAACTAAACTTGAAACATCACTTCCGGGTCACCAATGTACATGACTGTTAGATGAGCATTTACTTAAATCAGCGTTTCTAAAACTGTGGAGAGCGCCCCCTAGGGAGGGGAGTGATAACTTTACGAGAGGGACGCAAGCATATTAAATAGTTGAAAACAGAAACATATTTTTAAAAATCACTAATTTACTGAAAGTAAACAAACAAAATACACATTCTGACATAATAAAAATAATAAAAAACACATTTAAATTGCTATAATATACTTATAAATGTATCAGTATTGCACATAGTATTGTTAAATTAATTACAATACAAAGCCAAGAACAAGTTTAATCATTTCCAGTCACCATATGTTCTTGTCATATATAAAATTATACACAAAAAGTAACACTTACCTTGATAATTTGTACGGTTTATAATTAATCGCAAAACTGCTGATTAAAAATTACACGATTCGCTTCCCAATACCACCGTATTCCACGTAGGGGCAGTATGTGATGCAGGGAGAAAAGGAATAAATAAGCAATTCCTTCGCAAACACTGTCAAGGTCCTTTTATTGCATTCAAAAACTTTCGGAATAATTTTACGGATAGCAGTGCACAGAAAAGATGGTACTTCGGAAAGACGTATATATACGCTTTTCCTGAGCGAGTCGATTATATACGCCGATGGTACTTAAGAGCCTAAAGTATCGTAGCTTTAGCGTCAAAGTATGTGTATTATTGAATTTAATACATTGTTCTTGTATGGAAGGGGTGAAAATTGTTATTAAATATTGGGTCGCAAATATTGAAAGTTTGAGAAGCACTGACTTAAATATAACTTTTATTTACACAACATTATTAACAAAACCAAACTAGAAACATCGACAGTAATTAGTCAACCGAGCTAGCTAACAGTAGTAGTGTGAAGAAGTTAACAAGCTTCGAGTGAATTAATTTATATTCACTGACATAGGGCTGGCAAGCATAAGGTTTTCCATCTTGCCAAGTTGCTGGTGCAGGTGAGAGTTGCATGCAACGCAAGATCTTTGTCATGTCAAAATAATATTCATTACTAAACATACAGTGAAAATCGTTTAATACGAAGCTGAGGGGACTGAAATATTTTTTGGTGTTAAAACATATTGGAGGAAACAACATATATTCAGCAAAATTAAATTTATTGTTAGAGTATCTTTTATTTACATAGATTTGTGTATATATGCATGTATTTAATAAAAATCAATAAAACAAAAGAAAAACTCTGCAGAATTTTCAAGTTTTTTTGAAAAACAAAACATTTATTGATTTTTTGGAAAATAATCTGATATTTTTCTTTGCATTGTCTTTCTTAACATCAAATTATTGACAAATTGTCCGATGTCGTCCATTTATTAGTCATTTCACCATTGGAATGTGCGTCTACATTTTGCGCATACTTTTCATGATGTTCCTCGTTTCGGATGACGTGGGAACAGGAGCTGCATTATTCATTTCATTTTCATCTTCGGAGTCTGCATCAATGATATTTTTCGAGCTTTTAACAAACTCCAAAATGTCTTTGTTTGTCAAATTTGAGGCTATAAACACATTATCATCATCTACTGGAACGAATTCTTCCAATGATACAGTGGAACAGTCCAATAATACAGAAACTTTCCCAAACATTTCATTAAGTTTCGGCTCAGTTTCAATATCCAGAAGGGAAATCTTTTCGTGTTAAGCAATATTCGTTTCGTGTTAAGAGAAAATAAATGCATGAAAATAGAAAGGAGTTTGTCCGGAGGGCTGTATTATTTCGCTTTAACAGATGCTTCGTCTTAAGCGTTTTCGCGATAAATGTATCGGGTGTTTCTAAATGAATACCGGAATGTTTTAACGCTTTATAGTATTTATTACTTATAACTTACAAGTACAATTCATGCATCGAATGAAGAAGTAACTGAAACAGTTTTACCTACAAGGTTACAAATGTTCAGTGTGAGGCCTATTCATCACACGGCGAACATCAAGTCGATAGGCGAGTTCATCCCAAACTTTGTTCAGTGTGTATGTGGTAATTCTTGCAACAGCTGCTTCAATCCTGTGTCTTAAGTCAGGAAGATCAGCCGGTACCGGAGGTAGGTAATAACAATCCTTAATGAACCCCCACAGGTAAAAATCGCATGGCGTCAGATCGGGTGAACGTGGAAGCCATGCTAAACAAGCTTTATCGTGAGGCCCTTTGAGGAAAATCCATTGGTCGAGTACAGGAATTTTCAACCAATTGCGTACTCAGAGATGCCAATGACGTGGTGCACCATCTTGCTGCCGAATGAAGTTATCTGGTTTACTTTCTTTCAATTGAGGAAACAGCGATAGTTGTGGAGCATCAAGATAGGCAGAACCAGTTACAGTTGGTTCTCCGAAAAGGAAAGGCCCATACATTTTCTGCCGAGATATGGCACAAAAAACATTCAATATTTAGGTGAGTCTCGTTGCGATTCTAGCACTTCGTGAGGATTTTCTGAGCTCCAGACGCGCACATTATGAGTGTTCACATGTCCACTGAGGTGTCCACCGGAATGCTCATTGCACAGTAATAGCAGATTCTGTCTTTGCAAACTGGGAACACAAAACGCTTTCTGTTCATTAGTTGCCATTTTTCTACTAGCGCGCTGATCGACGAGGAAGGGGGAAAAATTAACATATGTTTCATGCTTACACATGCCAGCAAACAAAACTGTTTCATTTGGTCTTACACTCGATGGATGATTTATACTAATAAGTTAAATGTAATAAATACTATAAAGAGTTAAAACTCTGATATTCATTTATAAACACCCTGTATTTCACTGTATATATCATGAGCATACTTCTTTAATGTATCCCCAAGTATCATTCTCTGTATCTCACTTTGGAGACAATTGCTATACATCACGGGGCACTATCCGGATTACTCGACTCCCGCGGTCACTACAATGAGTGAACCAAATAAAATTTGTAGCTTAACTTATAATAATATTGTATATTATATTGTATTGTATAACTTATAACAATATTGTAATAAATTATTATTTATGTTATGATGTATTTTTTAAGCAGAAAAAACTGGAGAGAGCTACATTTACTATAGTTAAATTTTATACAAATAACTTTTACGTATTTTTATTCTCAAAAGACGAGTATTGAATTCGATTTCTCTCAGTAATGTCATCTATGAGGTCTATAAAGGTCTGAATGCATTTGCATATAATGTCGTGTTGACATTCACTAATCTTATTTGCCTATCAAACATACCGCTGCGATTTCGATGTCCAGGGTATTCATGTTTATGGATATATAATGATCCGCATGCAAACATTATCCAATGCATGATTTATAACATGAATGTGCTATTTCTGTGTATTTATTAATTGTTCAAACACATGCAATAACGCACACACATTTTATTTTTGAATGAATAATTAAAAAGCTTTATTTTTTAAAGCTGCTGGGGGTACTAAGAGCAATACTCAGCCTGTTATGTTATTTTTATGCTTCGATATCCGTGTTGGGAATTTTCTTTAATGTCAGTTCTACCATTTATCATATTTTCGTGGTTATTAATAATAATGAAATTCATTATTGTATGTGTGTATTACGTGTGTGTGTATATATACCGAGTGTTTCTAAAAGAATATAGGAGTTTTAAAGCTTTATATAGTATTAATTCGTATAACATATTAGTATGACTCATACATCGAATGAAAGAGTAACTGAAACAGTTTTGTTTGCTGGGATATTTTGCGCGTGTGCCAAAACGTATCTAATTTTTTCCCCTCTTGCCCCATCAAGGCGCTGTAGAAAAATTACGTGTAAACAGAAATGTGTTGTGTTCTCCGGTTAAAAAAACAAATCTGCTATTACTGTGCAACGGGGTTCGTATTAAGTTCGGTTGTCAACCTCCAAATATAATAACATTCTTAGGTAGTATCATGAGTTTGCCTGTCTGTCTTTGTAAAGGCAAAAGTACGGAACGACCAAGGCTGTAACTGGTAAAACTGTACCTGGGTTTTGCCTATCTTGATCTCTACAACTATTATTTCCTCAATCGTTCACCCCAAACACGCCTTGTGACTTTTATTTGTAGGGGTTAAGAAAGGATTGTGTGTGTACGTTCCTCGGCTATCACCTGACCTTTCAGACTTAAGATACAGGATGGAAGCAGGCGTTGCAATAATTGCCTCAGACACACTGAAAAAGTTTGGGATGAACTCGCCTATCGACTTCATTTATGCCGTGTGACGAATGGGGCTCACATTGAACATTTGTAAATTTTTAAGTAAAACTGTCTGAGTTACTCTTTCATTCAATGTATAAATTATACTTGAAACTTATATGTGATAAATACTATAAGGCGTTAAAACGATATTCTTTTAGAAACACCCGGTATATATATCCAGTGGGATTCGCTATCAGACAGCCAAACTTGCAGGGTGTAGTAGGAGGTACAGAGACGACTCTGAATTGCATAGGAATGCAAGGTCGCAAATGCCGTAGTTGCGAGCTATAGTGCAAAGACGCAGAGAAAAAGAACAGAAACAGCAACACATTAATCGGACAGAAAACATTTTATTAAACGTTGGTACTACAACAGGGGTTTAAAATTACGACCAGAGATAGTCTGGGAAGCCTGACAGAGACGCTGCATGGAATTCCTTACATTCTGAAAGATTCCTTTAGGCAATTTTGTGGTAGATGGCGCTGAACGGAAGGTTTAAAGAACACCGATCCTGCTACAAGTCGTCATTTGCGATCCATTTCCCGAGATAGTAGGATGAACTCGTATTCAAACGACATGATGATAGTGTATAGAGACGTGAATTGTTACGGGCACGCCGCTTGGTAGTTGTACCAGGAACGTTACCCGAACAGGCGTGTTCCACATCGACCTGTAGCCGCGGTAGCCGAGTGGTATAGGTATCGGACCGTGGCTTTCCTTGTCACAAGTTCGAGCCCAGTACCACTAAAGACCCACGCCGTGTAGGGCAGCGATGCACGTTAAATCTGTCAGGCAAAACGTCCTCCCGTTGTGAAGGTGTGGTGTGGTAGTTGGGAGAGAGGGGTGCCACCTCGGAATTGTCGTCCACGTCACTTGACCCTGGTTCAAAATTACGTGGTCCTTCGCCAAAAGCCCTCGTGTAGCTGAACAATGCGACGTTAATATTCAATCAATCAATCAATCCACATCGACCTTCGCAAGTGTGACTGAAAAAGAACCTTCGGTTTTAAGGGTATCTTAAAAAAAAGCTGCCGAGGATCGTGGCATCCCGGGGCC
Source organism: Trichonephila inaurata madagascariensis (assembly GCA_019973955.1). NCBI lineage: Eukaryota > Metazoa > Arthropoda > Arachnida > Araneae > Nephilidae > Trichonephila > Trichonephila inaurata. Next base: position 27,044 of record BMAV01007301.1, read on the forward strand.
TTCCCCGAACGAAAAGAATTTCGTGGTGGTCGGTGTAAAAACCCCCGGGGCATTTCTGCTCGTAATTTTGAACACCTGTTGTAGTACAACCTTTCAATAAAATGTTTTCTGGTAGCGAATCATTCTGTATATAGTTGTGAAATCTGGGTAGCCATGGGGAAGAATTCGTGGTTACAGCGTTGATTCTGCCGATGCCGCTGAAAACGCGCCTTGTAGAGAGGCTGATGTGCGTTAAATCTGTAGAGATTCAAAGTACTCACGTTTGCGTGATAGGGAGGTTTGGAGAGAGGGTGCCAGATTAAGTGCCATTCTCGTCATTTGACCATGGTTCAAAATTGCGAGGTCCGTCGTCGATAGACCTCGTGATACTTTATAGGGTGACATACATTAACCCTCACTCTTATATTTTCATGATTATTAATAAAAATTATACTAAATGAAATTGATTACTGTGCGCGTGTTCATGTCTGTTATCATTTTACTGCGATTTCGAAAAGATAATAGTTTACAAATAGTGTGTGTGTGTGAGTGAGGGAGTATTTAATAGCTCTAAGGTAATACGGGCTATTTGGTGAGATTCCCTTAAATTTCCCGAATGCGGGCAAATGACGGATGGGGGCCGAGCCAGTACTCACTCTATAATCTTTCCGGCTCCACGCCAACGAGAGTACTTTATTCTTTACGCGAAGACGTATTGATCAACGGAAAACGTTGTAGAGACGGGTGTGTCAGATATGATTCCTCCCCAAATGTCACCACCATCTGGATGATACACGGGTGAATCGTGTCCCTCGGATAAGTGCATTGAACAGCCTGCCATCTGATATGGGGGTTTGAGATGGGTGCATATATGAAACACCCGTCGGGAATGGGTTAAACCACGACGGGTTTAACGTGTATCAATCCCTCTTTCATTTTTGCTCTTTAAGGTATCTGAATACGTTCGGAACCGTGATATTAAAAAAGCGCATAAATGGATAACTTTCATGATATTTAGTGTCACTCAGGTTAAAATAGATAATAAAATTGTTTTAAGGACATTTTGTCAAAAAAAATTCAAATAATTTTAAAAAAATTCTAGAAAAACCTTTTTTTTTTAAAATGTTTCCCCTTTTAAAAAAGCTTCTAAAATGATATTTTGCTTATATAAAGTAAAGACTTCTTCAAAAAGTCTGAACTATGATTTTTGAAAAAATCGTATTATTTTCAGAGTTACCCTCAATTGAAATAACTATTGGCGTTTTTTTCTTAAAATTGCTCCCTCTGTTGTCGTAAAATATGGATAAACTCACTTCTAAGTTATGTATTTCAAAAATTCTAGTTGAGCCTCTGTAGAGAGGTCGGGGCTATAGACAGGCAAAATATTATTATAATAAAGCATTTTTTCACAAAGGAGAAAATTTTAAAAAAAAAGTTATTCTAAGTTAATTTTTTGTCAAAATTCTAAAACTTTTTATGCATGAATTCTAATCTAAGTGATACTAAATATCATGAAATCTCCCATGCGCTTTAAATCACGGGTTCGAACTGATCGATACCAAAAAAAGAAAAAGTTCAAAGGGGAAAGGGCTTACCTTGTCAATGGAGGGCTGCCACCTCTTTTATAAAACAAAGTCAATGAATGAAAACAATCTTGTGAACTTCTATACATTTTTAATTCCTACAGCAGCGCTTCTAAAGCTGTGAGGCGTGCTCCTCTAGTGGGTCATGATAACTTGACGAGGGGGCAGCACATTGAAAAGCTGAAAACAAAAGATTATTTAAAAAAATATTAATTTACCGAAAGTTAATAAACAATACATTCTGACGTAAGAAAATAAAATAAAATGCACACTTATTCTGATATAATACACTTATAAATGTATCAGTATTCCACAAAGTATTTTAAAATTTATTTAACAATACTAAATTAGGAACAAGTTTAATAATTACCAGTGTCCCCATGACCAGTGTCCCCATTGTCATATATAAAATAACATACAAAAATTATTACTTAGCTTGATAATTTGTACGGTATATAATTAACTCCTTTACTGACGATTACAAGTTACGCGATTATCTTCCCAATTGCCACCATTTTCCACGTAGGCACGCTTGTGTGATGTGTCGGGGGATAAGGAATAAAAAAAGTTCACTGAAATAAGTAAATCCTTCGCTAACACTGTCAAGGTCCTTTTGTTACATTCTAAAGCCTTCGGAATAATTTTATGGATAACAGAGCACAGAAAAAGGTCGTACTTCGGAAAGACGTATATATATATGTCCGGGGCAATTAACGCTTTGGATGAGCGAGACGTTTATATACGCCAGTGGCACTTAAGAGTTTAAAGTCGTATTGTAGCTTTAACGGCAAAGTATAGTATTATTGAATTCAATACATTGTTATTGTATGGAATTGTGATTGAATATTCGGACGCGAATATTGAAACTCTGGCACTGTCCTACAGCACACATAATAACACACTGGACATTACACAATTACTACGGCACAAAGACTAGACTAATAACGTTTTTAAACATCTATATCAATTTGTCGAAGCTATCTCTTAGTACGTTTGTCCTACGTGTCCATTTTTATACTGAATTAAATCAGTTCCTTTCAAACGGTCGCGCTGCTGTCGCTTTTTTGGGCGGGAATCAGTTTGTTGGGAGTTTGAGACACCCTATAGACAGTGGGTTTTCAGTGGTATCAGGATTCGAACCCACGACTCGACGTTGACGTCAACGAGTATGTGATCATTACTGCTAAACTAACGCTGCCACAAACGCACGAGGGCATGCAAACACATACTCAATGAAATTATTTCAGTCACACGAGGACATTTTTATATCGAGAAGATATTTTGTCTCTTTGTATTTGTTGTGAATGACCATCTTATTACTTAAAAATCCGCATTGACGATCACAAACAAAGCAGCAAAACAAAGAGCATAACAGAAACACGCGCACATCTATTTCATAAAAAGTATTCTTTTCTCGCTTTGGAGACCTCAGTTTGTATAGGTTTATTCAACTAGCTTTTAGAATCATATGATTTCCTTTAAAGCCTATTTGTAATGGGTCAGAATACGTGGATGATACAAGATTGCATCATTTCTAAAAGCGCGAGAGTGTAAGTTTTTAAAACCCTTTTATAAGCTTCACTTTATGTAACGGAATCTTTGAACTCAGTTTTTAACGACTTTAAAAGGTCAGATTAATTCAAAATTTTGCTCACTTGTCCAGGACCGATGACAATACAATAATTTAATAATTTTGTTCCATTGTCCTGATCACAGTATCTTCAGGATTAACGATTTCCTATTTTCAGATTTCATCTCGCATCTGGCGACTAATTCCAGAACCCATTCCCAGATTTGGAGACTAATTCTAGATTTGTTGAACAAAAGATTAAGTTACAATTTAGTTCGATTAACTATAAAAGGGTGTTTTTTAGTTCTTTTTAAACTGTAATTTATACAATTTTTATAGGAGATTAATTTGTGGCTAGTTCCCGGACTCAAGACCATGATGAAATAATAGTCCCTCGAGAAAACATTTGATGGAATTATTAAATGCATATATGTAATGAACCTACTTTTTTGTGAATCCCCTGGAGTACACGAACTCACGAGTTCGTGGCAAAGAAAATACTTGAGTGAGTGAATATTAACGTCGCACCAGTGGCGCACATCAGGGGGGTGGGGTTCCTGGGGGTCTGGACTCCTCCCAAAGCCCTTGATTTTTTTCCGATTGGTTATAATTCTTATATAATACGTAAAATTTGATTAAATATTTGTTATTAATGATTAATTTTATTAATTAATGCTAATTATTTATTCAATAATTAGTTTTTTACTGTGATTTGTTCCTGAAAATCGACAAAATCAAAAATAGCATGATACAAGAATGGTGAACTTTCAACCCCGGACCTCCCCTTGAAAAATTCCTGTGTGCGCTACTGCGTCGCACTGTTCAGCTACATGAGGGCTTTTGGCGACGGACCTCGTCATTTCTACCACGGTCAAGTGACGAGTATTGCACCTGAGCTGACATCCCCTCTCCTAACTACCACATCACACCAACGGGAGGACGTTCGAGCTCTCGACAGATTTTAACGTGCATCACTCCCCTGCACGGTGGGTCTTTAGTAGTACTGGGCTCGAACTCATGACATGCCAGCCACGATCCGATACTTTGACCAATAGGCTACCGTGGCCACTTGAAAATGCTTGACAAATACTCTTATAACTAATAAATGTTCTATTAACTATAAAGATCAACACAATAAATAAATAATTTGTGGAAATATAGATGTGTGAACCGGTCAGTTACATGTAGTTTTTAAAAAAAATGTGCTGGAAATACAGAACTATAAAATTCTGTAGTTTTTGAATACCCACTTTCTAACAAAAAGATAAAAATAAATAAATAAAAACCTTCTCCTTATCATCTCCTGAAATCGCTTTTCCGGAAAAAAAAAAAATCGGAAGTG
>BMAV01007302.1:0-121899 GCA_019973955.1 Trichonephila inaurata madagascariensis
GAGTGGGAAAAAGTGTTTCGTGTCTCAATGATTTATTTTAATAATTAAATTATTAGAGAATTATTTTATTTGGGTAAGTATATATATATTTTTAATTGGTAAATATCGTTGTAAAATGTTTTTTAGAAAAATTATATTTCATTATGCCCAGCTTCTCATATGTATTTCCGTAGGTATACGTTGACATAGTAAATAACTGCAAAACTTGTCATCTGCTGTTTTGGATACCTAAGTAATAATTTAAAAAAATCTTTATTACAGCTTCACCGTAAACATGGCATCGACAAAAAAAAGAGAGAGAAAAGAACCGAAGAAGAGTATCAAGAATTCAATCGGGATTGGACGGAGTCGTTCGCTTTCATATGCAACTCAGATGGCCTTCCGACTTGTCTCATTTGCTCCGAAAAACTCGCAAACAATAAGAAATAAAATTTAAAGAGACACTTCACTGCAAAATATACTCAGTTTGCTAGTAAATATCCAGCCGGGGAAGAACGAAAAAAAGCTGTCGACGAGCACCAAAAAGAAAAACAGCAATCAAATTCCATGTTGAGTAACTGGACACAATCTACAAGTAATGTTAATCTGGCAAGCTTCGCGGTATCACTAGAAATTGCAAAAAAAAAGCAAACCCTTCACAAACAGTAAGTAAGAGATTGCTACGTACATCTAAAAGAACTGTTTTAATTTCAAAAATAAATCAGAATTTTTGAAAAAAAATCAAAGATTTGCCACTATTTGCTAAAACAGTACAAGAAAGAATAGCTAAAATGTCTTCAAATGTAACATATTTGCAGGTGGAGATATTCAACTTTCTTCTGCCCACTTGCTGTAGGTGAGTCTTGCGACATAAAGGATATGGCACAAGTTGCCCTTTTTGTCAAGTATATGTCTTCCCAAAGCCCAAAAGAAGAACTTCTGGGATTACTACCACTCTAGGGACCAACTAGAGGGGATAAAGCGAATGCCGTGCAAAAATGCCTTGAAGACAAAAAAATCAATTTAAATAAAATCGTTTCAATAGCAACTGATGGAGCCAGAAGTATGACAGGAAAAAATAAAGGGACAACAACTATTCTTCAGAGTAAAATAAACCACGAAATTCTTACGTTTTACTGCATAATACACCAAGAAGTGCTTTGTGTCCAAACATTTCCCGCCGAAAAAGTTGAGGTCATGAATTTGGTAATCACACACACACACACAAAATTGTTAATAATATCTTGTCAAAAGCACTCTACCAACGTCAGTTGAAAGAATTCTTAAGCGAAATGGAGACTCAGTATTCCGTCCTCCTTCTTCACAATAAAAGTGCGATGGCTTTCCAAAGGGAAAGTGTTGAAACGTTTTGCTTTGTGCTTGATGAAATAAATACATTCCTCAATGAAAAAGGCATTAATCACCCTGAATTAGAGAACGATAGATGGTTGCAAAAATTTACTTTATGGTGGATATCACAGCAAAATTAAATGTGCAGAATCTTTGTTTTTGATGTCTTTTCTCATTCCTGGCCAAAAGAAACGCTTAGAAATTAAATTAGTTGTAGCGGATAATTCAAGATGGGATGAAAAAAACAGATTTTGGGAAAAACACTTTTTCCCCAGATTTTAGGAGAAAGGTCGAGGGCTTTCAAGTGACTTACAAATATAAAGAAACGTCTTCAAGGGAAAATATTGTTTTCTAGTTTAATAGAAGAATCTGGTTTAAGGAAAAGATTGAATTTCAGAATCATGAATTTTTGTTTGAGCAAACTTTGTAGTCTTAAATGGGTATTTTTATAATCGCATCAATTTTACCGATAATGCATCTCTTTTTGTTTCTGTTCCAACTACATAGGAATATCAGTGGAAAATTGTGAAATATAATCGAGATTCTTGTTGATGGGGGGTCATTTTTTTTTTTTACTTGAAATATTTGGGGGTTTTTGATTTATATATATAGTACGTATATATATATAATTAATATTATTAATATATAATTAATTCGAGACCTTCAAGCATGTAAATTTTTTTTATTGAAGTATATATTCCCAAAAGTTCTCATCATAAGTGACAATTTTTGTTGCTTTTTTAAAAAGTTTTAAAAAGAAAAAACTATTGTGGTTCCCATTTCATTAGAAGGTTGCATCGGAAACCCCAATGGCAAAATTGGATGCATGGGTTTCAAACATAAAGACAAAGGAATGGATGTAAAGAGTTGCACGGGGCCCGCTTTTTTTTGCAGCAGTAAATTTTCCCTTCTTCAGTCCATTCAAAGGAGTTTCGGGGATTTTGAAGGTGAGATGGTTTCTTTTGTTTGTGTAACCTTCAAAAAAATTTTTAGGTCTAAAATGGGGCGCTTTGGGGAATGAATCTTCGAAAAAAATATACTTTTCAAAAAAATCCGCAATTGCGTTATAGTGTTAGGTCTGGTTTTGAATACATCTCTGATCAGGAAGAGGAAAAATCCTTCACTGGAAAGAAATCCAAAAAATTTTAAAACCCACCCCCAAAAGTAATTTGAAGGTTTTGTTAAATAATAATCAAATTTTTCAAAAAGGGGGAAATAGTGTATGTTTGTTTTTTGAGAGAAAAAGCAATCAAAAAAATAAAACCCCTTTCAAAAACCACGAGAAACCATCGTAAATCTTTTTAAAAGTGCCCGAGACAAACCAAACTCATTCGAGTGCTTTCGAAGAGACCAAATGGGGTACAAATAGCAGTTTTTTTTTTATGTCTTCGAACAACGGAATTTGGTGAAACCAACCAGATCAATATGAAAAAATATTTTTGCCCCCCAAGTTTTATCAAAAAACAAGAATGCTAGGGGAAACGGTATTTATCCTTTTTTTTGAGCATTTAATGCCTAAAAACCCCAAAAGGGCGCCAACCTTTCTTTTTGTCATTGCAATGGGGGAAAATTACTACTGGGTGGGCGCATGTGGAAACCAAAAGTGCTGAAATTCCATTTTCGGGAACCCGCGCGGGTTTAGCACAAACAGGTGGTCCAAAAGTATCAAAAAGGCCTACAGCTTCTGTTTGGTTTTGCAAAGTGGACAATGTTTTTTAAAAATTCAACAATTTTGAAAAATCATTTTCAAAACGAGTTTTTAAAGTAAAAAAAGAATTTCTAATAATACAATGACAATTTAATTTTTTTAGAAATCAAAAAAAAATTTCTTAAATCAGGTTTTTTATAAAAAAAGGGAAAAATCTGCACCAAAATAGCATTGCACATTCAAATTGGAAAACAAAAATTTGCCCAAACCAAATCTAACATTTTTTTTATGGGGTAAATTTTTTAATACTTACATTTGCAGCAATAAAAGTTTGAACTGGAGAAGATTGTTTTTGAGTTTTATTTGCGGGTAGGATTGAGCAACCACTTTCGGTATCAACTAGAAAACAAATGTTGGATTTACGATCGCGAACGAAAAGGTGACAAGAAGTCGAAGGCAAGGCATATGTCGCCGCTACTTCTGCCAGTTCAAGTCTTCCTGGAAATAATAGGGCTGAATACATTTTCTTGCCTTTGGGGCAAATTTATTATGATAAAAACATAAATTTGATGCTGTTGGCTTAGGACTCTTTCCGCGATTGCGAGAATTGAAACGATTTCGAGAAAAACTTCTCGATCGTCGAGGTTCTTTCACCTCCTCCCGTAAAAGTTTTAACTCTTTGAGGAGTTTTGATTCCCTACTATCATCAGAATTGGCACTGGAATATTTTGATACAGCACTTACCTGTACAGGTGTGACCTCTAAAATACGATCAGCTACTTCTGAAGCTTTTTGCGCTGTAAGGGGTTGAATACTTGCAAGGATGGATTGCACATTAGGTGGTAACTGCTGTAAAAATAATTCCAAAAGAAGTGAATCCGTCACGTTGTGCGATTCTGATCACCGTTACATCACTCGAAATAATTCCGATGGCTTTCTGTCTCCTAGCTGCTCTCCGACTAAAAGTCGGCGATTTCCTGGCTTTTGCTTTCACCGCATCGGGCAATGACTTCCTCTTTTTATTTTGAATATGGGTTTGTGCTCCCAGGTGAAAGAATTACGTCTCGAACTGCCATTGCCGCATCGGGAGACAAATGAGCTACGCAATAATTATATTTGGTGCGTTCGTCGGTTATCGGCTTGGGAACTGCCAATTCGAAGGTTCATCAAGCATTCTGAACCATAGCGCAGGATCTGATGAAACAAAAGCTGAAATTTTAACCGCTGAAACATCCTCCATATTTACGGAAGGCACAGGCAACGTTTGAAAAAATTTAATTAAAATTTTTAAAATTTTATATTCAAAGAACGGGTCACCATTTTTGGTTTGTTGTGTTGAGTGGCCAAGTAAAATTGCAGTGATTTTACAAAAATAGACTTTATTTCAACATAACAAATAATTAAGTTCGAGTACATATATTCTCTTCATCAGAGTGGAATTCTAGGAAGACAGAAGAAATGCCAGAAGACATTTCTTTGACCAATGAAATTCACAATAGTAGTTTTTAACAACTAATAAGACGTAAGGATCAAGAATCCGTTACTATGAGTAAAAATGATCCATTATTATGAGTAAGGATGATCCATTATTATGAGTAAGGATGATCCGATGTTATGAATAAGGATCATCCGGTATTACGAAAGTACACTACAGTTCTATACACATGCATGACCGAAAGTAACTCTTTATTTATTTTAATATGCTGAAAGAACTCTCAGCACTTGCTATAGTAACTGCAACTTATAGGAAAATATAAAAACAATTAATATATGTAGAAATAACTCATTTTATTTATTTAGTTAATTACTAGTCCTGATTATGCACTTTATATGTAATTCAATAGCTCGTAATAATGGATAATCACATTACATTGAATATTTCCAAAAAATTATTTTTTAATATGATTCATTTCTTTAACTTAATAGTGAAATATAGTACTTTCTTTGGTTACTTTAGACAATCATTTCTAAAAAATGTCCAAACATTTTTAAAGGATAAGTACTGGTTTTATTTAGATACCGCTACACTTCGAACCGGGCACCTTCCGATCCGAACGCCAGTACTTTATCGATCACGCCAAGACGATCGTCTTCGCGTGATGTTTAAGTACTGGTTTTATTTAGATACCGCTACAGATATTTACTAAATAAATCAGACAGAGTCAGTACTTATATGCAATGCATTGTGTAAAGATAAAAGTCATTTTCATCCAATAACTGTTCCACAGTGAAATAAAATATTCATCTGAATTTTAAGTACAGGTAGGCAAACTCGAGTAAAGATAATATTATATTTTATTATTTTTCATCTCTAAATACTGAAGGATTGGGAGAAAAAAGAGAAAATTCATGCATAATATTATTTATTTATATAAATTCACACCTGTGGGATGAACAGGTTTACCAGCTAGTAGCATATAAATACAAAATTGAAGAACTTTCTATGGTATTGATAAATCAAACCAAAATTACAGGGTTATTTCAAATGTCTGACACTTATAATTTTCACATAGTGTGTTCAATGTCCCATTGGTAAGTCATAAAATTTGCAAATTCATTTTCATCACAGGATACATATATATGAATCATATACTCATATCCATAATAATGAGTTTTCAGAAATTAAACTATGTTATGGATTTGTACAAAAAAGGAAAATAGTTAAATCATGGATAAACAAATACTTACTTCTTAAGTAGCCACTGAGATTTCAATAAAAAAAAATGATGAAAAAAAGATACACTTTCACCAAAAGATAATTCTCTACATTCATCAAAAACTTTCATATTAACTAAGAATCTATGTACACAGGCTTCAAGGAATAAACTTTTTTACAAATTTAACATGTTACTTAAAAAAAATAAGATAACATATCATCAGATTAAATTTAATCATTTCTAAAAATTGTTACCCCTTCATTCCAGTAAGAATAGTAAGTCCGTTCTTTTCAAATGAAATTTCATCAGATATCCAGGCACAATAAATTCACGACTTCTTTAGTGGCTAAAGATTTATTTTTCCAATTACAACCACACACACAACACAAAACAACATCAAGAAAAAAAAACTAACTACTAACATTTAATTAGTTAAAACCATCTTTCTTCCATGCTCGCCGAAGTCACCGCCATTCCCGCTCGTTCCGCCATGTTGTCTCTCTCCTTGTTCTCTCTCTCATTTCGATAGCCGCGCCACCTATAAAGTTTTTAACTGCCAGGCGAATCTTACAATTCCCCTTAAGAATATTGTATTTTAATTTAAGGAAAGAAATGACATTAATTTTTAACAGCAAAGAATAATTATAAATAATTAAGAAATCAATAATTTGTGGAAGGTAAAAATCAAAGAAATATTTCTTTAATTTTTGTAAACATTCCTCCCACAATTTATCATAAAATTATATTACTTCACAATAAATATTTTCTCTTGACTTTAAATTAACTAAGAACAAAAATAACTAAGAACCATACATAAATGTACCAAGAACTATAAATAAATGCTAGGATCCAATCTAAATATATAGTCGAAGCAGACAATTACCGAATTAGATAAATGAATTTTAATAAAACAACAATTAGATAAATGAGTAGTTAAGATTATTTCCAAGCAAATATACATGTTGTTATGAATTTTGTGTAAATAGTGTAAATAATTTGTATTTGGATGTGTAATGCATTTATATTACTCTATGTTATATTTATTTTACGTTAAAATTGTAATGTTCACAAACAACAAGCCGCCCCTTACTTTGTAATGGTGATTCAATGAGAACTTGGCGAAATCTTGGAAATAGAGTCAAGTTGGCGATCATTTTGGTGACATTGGCGATCATGTTGGCGAGTTCGGAACCCTCTGGATTCTTCTAGAAATTAGTGGATTTCTCCACTAATTTCCCGCTCTATGACACTTACGGATTTTTCCTTAAGTTTCGGCCGTGTCTATAAATAGAGCGGTGCTAGCCGCAACGAGTCAATCTTGATTCAACCAGTGATTAGTAAGCATTTTTTTGACTAGTGATAACTGATTAGCTTGGCTGTGCTTATGTGAATAATCCTTTACATATTTGCATTTTAAACACTGATAATTGTGTTTAAGTGCTGTGGAAGGTGTGAAGACCTTCTGGGATTTATTTTGTAAATATTGCTGCTAAATCCTGTATTTCAAGGATTGGATTTTCGATAACAAATCCTCATCGCTCTTGAATAACTGTTTTTCTTCTTTGAGACTGATTTGCATAAAATCCTCGAACCCTGATCAATGTAGAGATGGCGATTCTTTCCGAAAAAGATCGATTTTTAAATCGATTCGAATCGTAACCTGATGAATCGATTCATAAAAAATCGAGATCTAAAAGATTGATTTCTAAAAAATCGATTTTTTTTTCTAGTCTGCATTTACAATGTAAATATAAATCCATTTTATGAAAAACAAGAAAGATTCCTTTAATAAACGATTTCTTATCAGTAAAATTAGGGAATTTTTTAGTTCAGGAAATTCGACAAATACAATTAATTTTATTACCATATTAAAGTATAAGGTATAAAAGAAGGCATTCATTTTCTAAATGTATTTGTTACATTAAAAAGAAATACAAATAGATAACAGAAAATACATAATAGAAAATAGATAACATAGCTTGTAGTTCCCAATGCTTAGTATCTAAGCTTTTTAAAAACAACAGTCTGTCAAGTCTACTGGGATCCAAGCGGTTCCTCTCATGACTTGCGATGTTGCCGGAAATTGAAAAAAGAAGCTCGAAAGGAACAGATGATCCCACAATACACATATGCATCATGGCTATTGAGTGAACGTGATAGAGTTTTTCTGGCCTTGCAGTAAAGTATAGGACAATGTTTCTCAAACTGTTGGGCGCTCCCCCCTGGGGGGGGGGCGCGATAAACCTTCGAGGGGGGCACAAGCATATCGAAAATAAAAGATTAAAAAAAATTTATTTACTCTGGAATAAAGTAAAACAAAATACTTTCTGACATAATAAAAAAATACACATTTACACTGATATAATTTATATATATATCATCTGCGATATTACGTCATCAAAAATAAAAGCTTCTACTTCAAAACCTCATTAGCTATCTTTGATACTATAACCAAATAAAAGAAACATTTTATTTGATTTGCTGTAATCCCATGATGAGAGATTTTTTTATTAAGTTTATTACGTTCAAATCTAAAATACTACTCTTTCAGAGAAAAAACAAAACCCAGACCCATAATCAAAAAAATTTTAGGAAGATAAAAACTTCATCACTGTGTTATATTATTGAAATATTGTACATCAGCTGTTGGCAGCAGAATGTATTTGCTGCGGTTTGACCTTCGACCTTACTTGTACGGTTAGTTACGTCCCTGCTCTTGTGTATTTGTTTTTTCATTTTGGGAAGTTGTAAATAAACTATTTCTGCCACGCTTTTTTCCTTGTAAAATATTTTTATGATATTTGGAAAAGCACAGAGAGATTTATTTTTATGAGTATTCCCAAACATATAAAACATAATGAAAAACCTTTTACACAATTTTTTAGAACATCCATATTGTAATAAATACGCTTTTAATCCGGGAGCAGTCACGCCGAGCACAGAGTGCACGAAATTTTTAATTCTGTGGCAAAACTGTTTAATTGTTACCAATGGCCCTGACACTATCCTCCTGTTTGACAGTCTTAACGTGAACTAAAATATATTTGTCACATATCTCCCTCTATTTTTGGGAGTAACAGACGTTTTTTTACAATCTTAAGGTACTTGGTTTTGAGACAGAGTTCCCGGTTCCTTTTTTCCAAAATATTTTCTGTGTTCATGCTACATTCCCCAATGAGTAACTTAGTGATTTTGATTGCCTTATTGTATCACTTATTGTGGTTTGGTAAATGAGCAGGTAAATGTTTGGTACAAGATCAGAATATATATATAAAGAAATGGGTATATTTGATCTCTATTGAAAGAAGTTAAAACTGATAAAAAAAAAGGGGGGGATGAGAACATGCTGAAATAATGCATATTAAAGTAAATTTGAGAAAAGCGATCAAAACATGAAACGAAAGAAACATTTTCAAATGCTACCAAAAGAACTCCATCAACTAAAATATGAAGCCATAAGTATCAGAAGACACACTTTGCTTTGTCAAAAAACACACAAACAAGCAAAAGTTCAACACATGCTGTTTGTCAAACATCAAAGGTTAGTAAAATTACAATAACTTGAACAAAACATGACAGTTTGCTTGCAAATAACATTCCTGTGTTAGCGAAAAGTGTCTGTGATTTGTGTCTTTTTTTAAGGTCACGCACATTTGAAACATTTTAGTTCAGTTTTCTTGGATTTTTTCCTAAAACTATCAAAGAAAAATTGAAAAGTCCTTGAAAGTAGGTAAGTACATTTTCTCTTAATTAAATTATTCACTGGAATTACGATTTTTATTGTGTACTATAAAATAATTAGAAAAAAAAAGGATTGGGGTGACTCAATAATCCCGCTCGACCATTAGTATCGAGTGCGCGATTGCTCCAGGGTTAAAAATTTTTCTTTTTTTCGCTTTAAATATTAAAAATAATACAATTATTCTTCATCGGAATTTTATATTATTGTTCATTATTCAACCTCAATTCTAAATGCTAATTCTGTGAGGCTTAAAATTACAGTTCGCTTAAAACTAATTATAATTTGATCAATCATTTAAAAAAATTATTTTACATTTTTGTAAGCATTGTCGCGCACTTGGCTTTACTCTCCTTACAATTCAGCGATTATATCAATAATGTTTTATTTTCTTATAAATGAACTCGTGCCAAGAGCGGGTACTTCAGCTGGTATACTTTTAATGTATCACTGTGCTGCACAGAGTATTTTTTTTAATTAGTACTAAATTAAGAACAAGTTTAATACGTATTAGCGACTTCCATGGGCTTGTCTTGCAGAGCAAAGTTTTTCAAAGAAATGCTTATGATTAGAAATTGACCCTCTGAGTTCTCTTTCTATATTTAGCTGATATCTATATTTTGTCTTCTAAGCAACCACCGCATTTTGCAATATATTCCAATTTTAAAAAAAAAGGTTTAAAAAAGGAAAAATAACATAATAATTATCCTATTACTTAATATTTTTTTTTGCTTAAAAGTAACATATACAAAATTTAATACTTATGTCATTAATTTGTACGGTTTATAATAAAGATTGTAGCTTTAGTGTTAAAGTGCATTATTATTGCATTCATTACATTATTAATGTATAAGGGAAGCGCGAAAAAAATTGTGACTGAAAAGGGGGGCGCCAGTATTGAAAGTTTGAGAAGCACTTCTTCAGGTGCACAACTGCCTGCGATAGTGTTTAAGTTCTTCGCTTCAGCCCTGACATTCCGATGCATTCAACTAATTGTAAACAATTTTATGGTTTTTACCAAAACAGAAAAAATCGAATGTCGATTTTCTAGGATGAAGTATCGATTCACTAAATCGATTCAGTGCTACATATCGATTTAAAAAAATCGATTTTTTTCCCCTTGGCCAAAAAATCGATTCTTTCATTAATAGATGTCAGATTGCCATCCCTAGATCAATGTAACAATATATACTACAATAATGCAAAAAAGGCAATGATATATGTTTTTGTCAAAAGAATGTCAACAACTTGCATATCTATATATATTGTTACGTAGATCCGGGTTCGATGATTTTATGCAAAGCAATTACAAAGAAAATAAACAGTTCTTTAAGAGCGATGTGAATTTATTATCGGAAATCCAATCCTTTAAATACAGAACTCAGCAGCAATATTCACAGAGTAAATCTCCGAAGGTCTTCACACCTTCAACAGCAATCAAACACAATAACCATTGTTTAAAAATACACGTAAGTAAAGATTATTCACAAGCACAGACGAGCTAATCGCTAGCAAAAACAATCCTCACTACTCGCTAGTTTAATCCAGACTCCTCGCCGTCCTGGCGAGCATCTTATTTATAGGCGCGACAGAAACTTCCAGAAATATAGCCGCTCGTGACATTAGTGGAGAGATCCACTACTTTCTAGAAGATTCCAGAGGGTTCCGAACTCGCCACCAGGGTCACCAATGACACCAAAATGTCCTCCAACTTGGTCGCCAAAAATGATGCCAACTTGGCTCTACCGCCAAGATTTCACCAAGTTCTCATTGAATCGCCATTATAACGTAAGGGGCGGCATTGCTCGTGAATGGTGCAATTTTAAATGCAATAAACATAACATAGAGTAATATAAATGCATTAAACACTCAAATAAAAATTATTTACACTATTTACAAAAAAATCGTAACACTGCTCCCTCCTCAAAGACTGCACGTCCCGATCAGTACAATCTTTGAGTAAGAGGCATCTATATATTTACAGGCAAACTACTCACATAACAACCACCTATAAAGTAACAAATGTATTCCACAGCATATACAATACAAATAAATTCAAAGCACATGAAGAGATCTAAACATAAATTCCAATATTAAAATAAAACTAAGAAATTAGAAAAGAGAAATAATTTCCATTATTTACAAAATCATTAATGACCATGGTCTGAACTAAAGGATCTTATTCATCTTCGCCAAAATATGGGGCTAGCCTATTATAATGTATTACCTTCGTTTTGAGTGTGGTGATTTCTGTATCCGTACCACAACGTCATTCAGTCTATTTAGGAATGTGTAAGGACCTTCCTAGTTTTTCTGCATCTTTGGAGAGAGTCCTTTGCGACGTTTCGGATTCTATAACCACACTTTGTCACCTTCGTGGAAGTCGTGTCCGGTTGCTCTTGCGTCGTATCGGGTCTTCATCTTCTCGGAAGCCATGCCGATTCTTTCCCTAGCCAGATGTTGCATTTCCTCCATCCTTGCCTGGAGTTTCTCGACATACTCCTCAGGCACCAAGGGAGCATCTGGTGACCGGCTGAATAGAAGATCTGCAGACAGACGAAGATCACATCCGAAAAGCATCTGGGATGGAGAATAGCCGGTGGTCTCGTGAACGGCACTCCTGTAGGCAAGCAGGAAAAAGGGAAATTTCTTGTCCCAGTCCTGTTGATTACTGGATACCAGGAGAGAGAGGCTATTCAGGATGGTCCATTTGAACCTCTCTACCATGCCGTCAGACTGAGGATGTAAAGATCTTGTCCGGGGTTTGTCGATGGCGAGTATTTCACACAGTCTCTTGCAAACTGCAGAATCGAAGTTTCTCCCTTGATCGGAGTGCAGTTGTAGAGGAACCCCAAATCGTGAGATCTCCAGAGGTGAACTAGAACCTCTGCTACAGTCGAGGCCTCTTGGTCGGAAATAGGATAGGCTTCAGGCCACTTCGTAAAGTAGTCTATCACCACCAGGATGTTGTTGTTGCCATCTGATGATCTCGGAAGTGGACCTAGGATGTCAAAAGCTATTCGTTCGAAAGGCGCTCCCACATTATACAACTGCAGTCTTCCTCTAGTGCGTTTTCTGGGACTTTTGCGTGCAGCACAGGGATCACATGTGCGACAACACTTTCCCACGTCACTCCGCACATTGTTCCAGTAGAAGCGCTGACGAACCTTTTGTAAAGTCTTCATAACACCAAAATGACCTCCAATTGGACTGCCATGGAGTTCCTTAAGGACTGTTTAAACTCTCGTCTTTGGGAGTATTAATTATCACCTGAATGTTTTTCCATCGTCAGACTCCCATTTTCGATATAAAACACCATTTCTCAGATGGAGAGAGTCCCAAAGAGCCCAGTAACGCTTCGTTGTCGGATGGAAAGGGGCGATGTGCTTCCAGCTGGGCTTTTCGTCAGACGACTTTTTGAATTATATGATTGTTTTATCTCAGAATAAGCCCGATGATCTTTACAGACGCTCTCGTCACTCCACAGGTCTGATTCTGATGTTGGTGGCGTTGTAACTTGGCGGACTTCTGGATCTATCACGCCAAAATTCTTTCCAATTCTCCAACTGTATTTACTGTTCTCTGGACAAGGTTTTCTCGAAGGGGCATTAATATTTCCCTCTTCTGATCCTTTTCAGTGGCTACACACTTTCTTTGACTCTATTACAATTGCACAGTGTGGATATTCTTGATTTACTCGAGGGCAGTTTCTTCTTGCATGCCCGGTTCCATCGCAGCCCCAGCACTTGACGTTGCGATCTTCTTTATTTATGTGAGGGCAGCTGCTTTTCATATGTCCTGCTCCATCGCACTCCTAGCGCGTGATTCTACCTCTCCTCAAGTTCTGACGTTGAGCCATTAAATCTTGAATTTGTTTTCTCAATTTTTCAATCTCTTTTAGCCATGGAGATTCACAGGGTGCATCTGCAGTCACTCTAGCTTCTCGGATGGAATGGCGGTCTATGCAACTGGCTTGAGTGACGGCCTTAAATTTCAGGGCATATAACAGGGCAGATTTAAGACCTTGGATATCTGCCATTCCTACAGCCCTCAGGATTTCTTCATCCTTTAGTCCATCTACGAAATACTCGAGAAAAATCATTTCTCGCACATTTGCTGAGAATTCTGAGAAAGCTAAGGTGGTGAGTCTATGTAAAGGCATACTCCTGCAAGGTTTCCCCGTTTTTCTGGAGTCTTCTTTTCATCTGCAGACGTGAGTAGTCCTCGGAGTATTTCTGGCCGAATTGAAGATCCAGAGCATTATACAGTGAGTTCAAATTCAGTCGCTCTTTGTCGGGAAAAGTCTGCAGTACTTCAGCAGCTTCACCTCTAAGGGATACTGCTAGTTGGCATGCTTTGATTTCTTCAGTCCATCGATTAGCTTCAGAAATTATACAAAATTGAATCTTGTACACCTCCCAGTTGGTTTTTCCGTCATAGGTATACAGTTTCACTAACACTGGCGAGGTAGGTACAGGTACTGGAGCAGCAGGGACAAATTTACTTTCTTTCGTTGCATTCCCGCAAGCTAGAAGCTTCTTTTCAAGATCTTCTACTCGCTGTGAAATAAGGCTAAAATTTCCAGCCAATCTTTCCTCAATGTGCTCTATTTTCTTTTCTAGAATATTTCTCAGCTCTTCTTGTTTTCTTTCAACATTTCCAATAACGTTTTTCAAGGCATTGATGCCTTCCAACAGAGCCTTCAGTTGCTCATCCATCGCTCTTGTTATTGGCATAAAATTTTCCACTTCTGATACCAAACTGTTACGTAGATCCGGATTCGATGATTTTATGCAGAACAATCACAAAGAAAATAAACAGTTCTTTAAGAGCGATGCGAATTTTTTATCGGAAATACAATCTTTTAAATACAAAATTTAGCAGCAATATTCATAGAGTAAATCTCCGAAGGTCTTCACACCTTCAAAAGCACTCAAACACAATTGTCAGTGTTTAAAAATACACGTATGTAAAAGATTATTCACAAGCACAGCCGAGCTAATCGCTTGTCAAAACAATCTTCACTAGTCGCTGGTTTAATCAAGACTGACCGCCGTTGGATGGCAGTCTATTTTTGGGCATCTCGACTGATACACAGTCCTCAATCCCATATCTTAGAGTCTTTGAAGTGGGGCTTGACTTTCGTGGAAATACACAGTCTGCGATGTAGCATGCAGGCTATTGGTTGCGGAATCCGGAAGGAGGAGCTTAAGGTGATCTTCAAGACGTGGAAGGTTCATACATGGCTGAGAGCTATGTTGGTGCTCTCTCTTTGGTTGGAGGTGGAAGTGAGTATAGCCTCTGGCTGGCTGCCCATGGGGATAAGTAAAATTTTAAAAAGTAGAAAGTGGAATACGCTTGTCCAGTGGAGTAAAAGATAGGAAAATAATAAAAGAAGAAAAAAAGTAAAAATTCAAAAGTTAACTAGGGTGCAATAATTACATAATTATTGCGAGGATTAAGTACCTAAGGCGGGTTGTAGGAATCCAGTAGGATTCTTCTCGGCCTTTTGGTATTGTCATTGCAGTTATAAACATCTAAATTAATCATATTTGCATTGTTTGTAAACTGCAAGTTATTGAAGAAATTTATGGCTATTTTTTGAATGTGAGGCTTTGAAACTATTGATTTTTAGAGCTTTGTTAATGTAATCATTTCGCATATAGCGACAAGCTTTTACGACCATTCGAATAAAAGAATTTTACACAGTATTTAAAATATTTATATGTCTTAGCAGCATAACCCCAGACGGGACAAGCGTAAGCAATTATGGGGCGCTTGACGGCTGTATAGAGAAGCACTTTGTTATCTCTACTTAAATGTGAGTTTCGGGATATTAAGGGGAAAGTTTAAACATGATTTTCCAGAACTTACCGCGGACGTGTAGAATATGTTGTTTCCAAGTTAAATGAGAATCAAAAATAACGCCAAGATATTTGGTTTTCTGAGACCAAGGAATTTGCTTATTGTACATTATGAGCAGAGGTGGAGAAGCACATTTTTTGGTAAAGATAACTGCACACGATTTTTCTACATTAATACTTATTTTCCATCTATCGTAGCAATTTTCTAGAAGTTTGAGGTGTTTGTTGAGGGCGAAAGTGACAGATTTTAGGTTTTTGTACGTAGCACTTAAGGCCATATCATCCGCATAAAGATTAATATTAGTTAGTGAATAGCTGGGAAAGTTATTAATGTAAAGATTGAACAACAAGGGTCCGAGGAGAGACCCTTGCGGACATCCTGCTGAGATAGAATAGGAGTTAGAAAGAGATTCGTTAATTCTGACCCTAAAGGACCTGTTAGATATGAGTGAATGAGGTGTATGAGAGGAGAAGGGATTTCGTAAGTAATTAGTTTGAAAGTGAGTCCTAAAATCCAAACACGGTCGAAGGCTTTCTGGATATCCAGAAAGACAACTCCCGTGATCTTTTTTTGGAAACCTTCTGAAATATTTTCTGTTAGTCTAAGAATGGGATGTAAAGTAGATAATTTATTAGTTAAGCAGTACTGATTTGGGTTGATTAGATTTTTATCGTTAATGAAGTTTTTAAGCCTATTAAGAACTATGTAGTCAGTTAATTTACTTAAAGTTGATAGGAGAGAAATTGGTCTATAACCTTCAGCAAGATTTTTATTTTTACCCGGTTTAATTATAGGGAAAATGGTTGCTTCTTTCCAGTTATTAGGAAAGTGATGAAATTTGAGGATTTTATTGACAAGAATAGTAAGAATGAGGATTAGTTTGATAAGGGAAATTTTTAAGCATTTTATTGTATAGAATCTTTCAGGGGCCTTTCTTGAGTTAGTATTTTTAATGAGGTTCATTATTTCATCAGGTACAGCGGTTCAAATAGGGTGGAAGGGGTAGGAGTTATTTATAGCTAAGGTGACGACCTCGTCGTCTTGATCATATATCATTCATGCGGTTATTTTCAAATGAAGTTATTATTAATCGTAATAGCAAGAAATTATTAGCCTATGCGGATCAGTACGGCCATCCAATAGCACAGTTTAACGTAGGAATGTGAGATCTTTTTTTTTAAACGCTGCGCCTCCCAGAAGCTATTGTCAGATGTATTTAAAGCTTCTAGTCAAGTATTCCACGATTTGTTACTATAAATTTTAAGCTCCTTTTTAGAGTTGGCTTGAGCTCTATTGTACAAGGTTTTATAAAAGGTTTAAAGTCTGCTGAGCCTTTCGGAGGTGATTTTTTTGGATAAGCTGATTATGTGATTTGGAGTGAAGTTGCGGTGAGTTATTTCAATTGGCTGGGAGCGTGGCTATGGTGCTGATGACCGCTCAGTGAACTCTGAGATTTTTAGCTTCAGATCACTAGGATTGGTAGTGTTATTAGGATAATAGTCAAATAAAGAGGTTTTATTTAAATTGATTCAAAAGTCTTTCAGTTAAGTTAGTGTCAGATTTGAGTTTCTACTTAAGTTTAAGATCGAAATTTAAGAAGACAAAGGGTTATGGTCGGAAATAGATCGTTATGATTTAATAGAGTATGGATAAAAAATTATGATTAGAGCAATATCAATTGTGTTAGCTGAGTTATGGCTAACTGTGGGAGAATCAGGAAAAGCTTATGTAAATTTAAGATGTTGAAAATTAAAAGATGTGTGCCTCTGTTTGGTTTCATTACAATTCAAGCATTGTGAGTAGCATTGAAGTCACCGAAAAGGACACAATGACTACTCGTTTGGAGAAAATATTCTAAATCTATTGTGAACAAGTTTTCATCGGAGGAAGGGGGAATATAAACAGAGACAATTGAAATGGGATCATGGTCATGGGGAGTTAGTATAATGTTAGTAGCTTTGATAGCTTGCAGGGCAGGGGTAGGGAGACAGTAACGTTTAAGAGAATTTTTTATAAGAATTAGAGTTCCACCGGCGGCCACAGTATTAGTGATTCTATCATTCCTATAGCAGACTGATTGCCGTTCCGGCGAGCATCTTTATTTATAGGCGCGACAGAAACTTCCAGAAATATAATCGCTCGTGTCATTGAGCGTGATATTAGTGGAGAGATCCACTACTTTCTAGAATATTCCAGAGGGTTCCAAACTCACCAATGAAGCCAACTTGGTCGCCAAAAATGATGCCAACTTGGCTCTACCACCAAGATTTCGGCAAGTTCTCATTGAATCGCCATTATAAAGTAAGGGGTGGCATTGCTTGTGAATAGTACAATTTTATACTATGTTATACTTATTTCAAGTATAACATAGAGTAATATAGATGCATTAAGCACCCAAATACAAATTATTTACACTATTTACACAAAATTCGTAACAATATAAAAGAGAAAAGCGACTCACTCACTCACTCACTGACTAATCAAGATATCTCCGGAACTATTAAGCCTACAGATTTGAAATTTGGTAGGCAGGTTCCTTTCATGGAGTAGACATCAGCTAAGAACGAATTTCGCAAAGATCGAACCCTAAGGGGCGTTATAGATAGTTATTTCCATTATTAAACTATTAGATGTACACTCTCGAAACTTGGTACACAGATTCCTTTCATTGAGTAGAGATTCCCTACAAAATGATTTATACGAAAATTGACCTCCAAGGGGCGTTGAGGGAGCTTAAGGGGCGTTATGCATAATTATTTCCATTTTTAAACTATTAGACGTACAGTCTTGAAATTTGGTAAGTGGATTCTTTTCATAGAGTAGAGATCCTCTACAAAATGGGTTTTGTGAAAATCGACCCCCAAGTGGCCTTGTGGAGAATTAAGGGGCAAAAAAAGGTAATTATCTCCTTTTTTAAATTATTAGACGTAAAATCTTGAAATAGAGTAAGCAGATTCCATTCAATGAGTAAAGATCAGCTATAAGATGGATTTTGTGAAAATCGCTTCGTAAGTGGTGTTGCGGGGGCTTAAAGGGTGTTATAGATAATTATTTCCATTTTTAAACTATTAGATGTACAGTCTCGAAATTTGATAAGCAGATTCCTTTTATGGTGTGGAGGGCTGCGGTAGCCCAGTGGTTAAGGTATCGGACCATGGCAGGCATGTCATGAGTTCGAGCCCAATACCACTGAAGACCCCCGTGTAGGGCAGCGATGCGTTAAATCTGTCGAGACTGAAACGTCCTCCCGTTGGTGTGGTGTGGTAGTTGGAGAGGGTGCCAGCTCGGTGTCGTCCACGTCACTTGACCATGGTTCAAAATTACGTGGTCCGTCGCCAAAAGCCCTCGTGTAGCTGAACAGTGCGACGTTAATATTAACTCAAACTCAATTCATGGTGTGGAAATCCGCTACAAAATAGGTTTGGGGAAAGTTGACCCCCAAGGAGCACTGAAGGAGATAAAGGGGCGTAATAGATAAACATTTCTGTTTTTCAACTATTAAACCCACCTGTGCTTGAAAATTAGAAGGTATGTTCTTTTCATGGAATAGAGTTCCTCTAACAAAGAGTTTTGCGAAAATCGACCCCTCAAAGGAGTGGGTGTGAGGGGTTAAGGAGAGTTATAGAAAAATTCCTGTTTTTGAATTTAACCCATTTACTTGAAATTTGTTCAGCACGTTTCTTTAGTTGAATAGAGTTCCACTAAGAATGGATTTTACGAAAATAAACTCCAGGGGGAAGCCAGGGGAGTTATTGGGGTTTATTGATTGACAAAATTCCCGTTTTCGAATTTTAGGACTGTAATAATAAAATTTGGTTTGCATGTTTCTTTTTTTGAATTAGAATCCGCTAAGAATGCTCTCAACGGGGCTACGGGGCGTATTGATGATAAAAATTCCGTTTTTGCTCTGTTCGATTTAGACTTGAAATTTAGCACGCATTTTTATTTTATGGAGTAGAGATCTACTAAAAGTTGCTTTGGCGTAAATCCACTTGATTATTGAGTTAACCTTTGGAGACGGCCGTTTTTGTGAGAAAAATGCCCTTAAAGACGGCGCTTCCAGCGAAGTTTACGTTCCCCCTTTTTTGTAGCTAATTGATGGCACCGTACATCGGCGAATAAAAGAAGCAGGGTAGTCGTTAATACCCCGCTGAATAGTAGAGATGTTTGCGGCTTAGAAAGTCCCTAAACACGAATAGTCTCCCTTTCTTAGGGAAACATGTTTTCTTGGAGAATCCAATGCAGTAATTACTAATGTTTTCAGTTCAAGAAAATTCAAGAAATTTATTTATTTCATTTTAAAAAAATTTTATTTCCTTACAATTTAAGCTGCTTTTCACCTAGATTTCCTTTTCAATATTATTAAGAGCATTGAGAAAAATAGCACAAAACAGTGGTGATAATATAAAGCATTTCATTAAAAAACTAAACGCTTATATTATTGTAGGAAAAAGTACAATAAACTAATCCAAATTTAATTGATTTTATTTAAGAAAACCCTATTTATATTTTGATTTTCAGTAAATTTATTAAAATACTAACTACACCCTGCCACACGTTTCTGTGGCTCAGTATGGTTAAAAAGAAAGAAAAGAGTAAGCACATACTTTTGATATGTTTAAACATTTGCATTTGAGGTATGATTTTTTATAATAAAAAATTATAAATGTTCTTGTTGTTTCTAATGCCACTTGCCTGACAGTGTCAGATCGAGGCAAAAGAAATTCATCGTGGCATAGGGCTAAGATGTATGCCTGTTGTTATCTGTAGCTTTGAGCATCATGCAGGTGACAATACAATTTGGCTTGGTTCCACCCCAATTTTGAGAGAGAACATCCGGAGGGGGTCAGAGGCCTCCCAACTCTCTTCCCCTTCCACCAACTTCGTGAGAGAACTTGCAGCTCGATGGCTATTCAGAGTACCCCAATGCCACAAAGGCACTATACATTTACAAACATTCATGCTTTCTCCAGAATTTGAACCCATGCCCTACAACACAGCAGTCAGCGTCACTAGCTACTATATTAAATGAGCAGCAAAATATATGTACATAAAAGTTTTCTTAACTGATTTCCTTTGTAACTTGTTAACCAAATACTTGAAGTTATTATGGCTTATTTTCTTCCTTATGTTATGAGCCTAAAATTATTTACATTGTCTTCATAGTGGAGACCTCAAGCTCGCGGATATTTTTTAAATGAATCCAGTCTAGATTCCTCAAGGGCAAATGGTTAGTTTAGAAACATGAATTGTGTTTCTCAATGATATAGGAAATGTTTTAATTTTGCATTATATCTGGCAAGCAAAGTTTTTAATGGCTCTGGTGGTTCTCCAAGATGTGGCTTTTTAAATTTTTTTTTCCTGGTAAAACTTTCCTTTCGTTTCCCCTTTTTAAATTTCAGAGTCTTGCAATAATGACACTTTTCATATTGCGCTGGATGAGAACATCTGGCTCAACCAAAATTTTTGGGGGTTATGAATACAAGGACTGTTATTGTGGTGATTACTGCCACCAAGTCATGTTTGACGATGAAATACTGTTTTTTTGTACTTTCAGCCATTAATAATCTATTGTTTTCCCTTTTTGTCAAAACAGAGAGACCTGATGTCAAAAACAAATGCTGTGCCCCAAACATGCATCTTTAAGTCTGGTTTTTTGCTCTGTGGCCTCAGCCCGTTTTTTTTCCCTCACTTTATAAATTACGGCACATTTTTCCCCACAATCAAAAAACCCAAATTTGATTTCCTTACTAATGTTATTTTTATGTACTGAAGCCAATTTACTGCACTTAAAAAAAAAAAAAATGTTAAAACAAAAAAATAAAAATTTTAAAATATTGAAAAAGAAATCAGGAACAAAAAGAAAGAACAAATTTAAAATCCACTACGTTCGGGACTTTTTAAAAAAAATATGTACATAATACATTTATATATGTACATAAAAATTTCCCAAAACAAATTTTTTAAAAAAAAATTTTTTAAACTTTTTTTTAAACCTTTTTTAAAAAAATTTTATATTTTCATAAAATATTCAACACATTTTTAAAAACACATTTCTAGAGGGTACCCACAGGTGAAAATTTTTTCTTTTGAATCAAAAGTTATAAGTCGAGTAGCAACTGGGAAAATTAATCAAATTTCAAAAATTCCCGAAAAAAAAAAAATAAAAAAACCCAAAATTGTTCAATTTCTTAGCTTGTAGGCCATCCCTAGATAATCAAAATAACATTTGTGTAAAAATTTTATACAAGTATCTTAGTTTTTAGATATCATGTTTGAAATATCAAGAAAACAAAAAAAAGTTTTGAGAAAAAAAGCATTTAAACTTTATAAAAACAATTTCAAAACAAAATATGACAAGTATATTACTAAAAATCTCCTGATTTATATTTAACAATTCCCCTCTTTTGGTAAAAATTTTTCTTTTTTTGTGCCCCTTTTTTTTGGTTGATTTTAAAAAGGAAAGAAGTTGAGTCACCGACTGAAAGATGTCAACAAATCTCTCATCACGCAGTCTATAGTTCCCTGAATTTACGCCAAATGCTTTCAAAATACCTAACAAATCAATAAAAGCTTTTTTAAAAATAATGACTGCAATATGGGTACCCAAAGAAAATGTTTTTAGCTCGATAAAAGTTTTTTTCGAAACGATTTGCCACAAACAGGCGTTAAATGATGCATTTGTATTTGTGTCTTACCGTGGAGGCAATTTTATAATAACTGCTTATCACACTGCTTCATGTACACATGTTTAACAATATTAGAAAGTTTCACAGAAAGACCTACACTTTTTTCTGTTTATTGTTTTCCGCAGTCGTTTCCTCGCTGATAGTCACACCAGTTCTCAGCTCCAATCATATTGCTTCATGTACACATGCTTAACAATATTAGAAAGTTTCACAGAAAGACCTACACTTTTTTCTGTTTATTGTTTTCCGCAGTCGTTTCCTCGCTGATAGTCACACCAGTTCTCAGCTCCAATCAAGCATGAACCATATATGGATTTCTCCCTGCTGGAGCAACATTGAAAAAATGCCGCTATTGTAGCACTTAGCATAGCTTTGACATGATTGGTGTTACTGCTACAACAGTTTAGAATTTTATTAAACATAACATTGATAAGTTTTCTCTTCTCACCGAGGTTTTTCTGGCCTTTTTTTAAAATTTTCTTTGCCGACTACTCAATCTTTCTTAAAAGTATCTTATGCACTCATATTTGATGACATGGTTGACACCATACACATCTTTAACAAAAAGGTATCCTTGGAATCACCATCACAATAGAAATACATATTTTTAAGATTTCGTAGTGCAAAAACGTACAAAGATTTTCTACACACCAATAGATTCCATATTTGAAGTAAATCCCAGACGTTTGCAAGAACACGCTTGTATGACTGGACTTAAAGAATTCTAAAAACTTTGCTAACATTTCCAAATCTAGAATTTCCCAGTGTTAATGTATTAAGATTCTATAGAAACCACATTTAGCGATGAATGTCCATGTGTCTCAGCCGACAACGGATGTTCCACATTCTTCAACTGACATTTTGGAACATTTTATAATGCTCTTTGCTTCTAAAGCATTGTCATTCATGGCATCTTTAGCCGTTAGTGTAGCAGCAGCCAAGACTTTCTTTCACAAACTCTAAATGCTCCTTTTGTCATACAAGGCCAGTTCAGCTTAGCACATAGCTTTTTCACCGAAGAATGTCATCTTTTAATCACTCACCTTCCACAAATAAGTTGCAAATAATAACACTTTGCTTTTTTAGCTCTTCAGTAGCTGAAAAAAGGACAATAAAAGTACACTTGGAGTATTTTGAAGTCACATTAGAAGTCAGTCCAAACATATAACCTTCATGCAGGTACTGATTGTTCTCCAAACAATTGGAGAAACACAAACTTGAAAACACATTTCCCAATTTAAATAAAATATTCTGTTACATCTTAATGTTCCACTAAAACATTCTTTGTTCCGTGAAAATGCCTTTACTTATTCCAGTTTTTGTTCATTACAAGTTTGAGCACATCCAAGTCAAGAACACTACAAGTCAACACTTCCACTGTTTTTGTGAATCAGTCACCAGCATAGTTGTGCTTTCAAGAGGTTAATTTAATCCATTTGTTACCCGTTATAAGTAGATAACAACAAAAGCAAAATTTTCAGAAACAATTAACGATTAAAAATTGTACAATTAAAACGAAAAAGTTCAGTTTTTTGAAGAAATTTGGGAGCAACATTCGTAAGATTCAAATCAAAACAAAAACATATGAGGTCAGAAGAAACAGATGATGCCAATCGCAAAAGTCCAATTAAAAGATTGAAATTGATGCCTATCAATAAAATAGTTTTAAAAAATTGTCAGAAATTGTTTTTAAAATTTTAATGGGTTGAAATTGCAAAAATTATGGGTAAAAAGCATGTTAAGCTGTCAACTTCCGGTTTCGATTTCACCTCTTCCGGTTTTGATTTCACCGCTGTGATAATATTTTAAACATCTGTAACTTTTTTTCTAATTATCGCACAGACAAAACAAAGACAGATTTAGAAAGATAATCGTTTGAATTTTAAAAATATCAAATAAAAAGAAAATGTGATTTTTGACCGAAAAGGACGTTTTCAACGTAGTCGGATACCTTAAACACTCAGAAGAGGTCAATTTTACTATATAATTTGAATTCAAATAAAAATTAATAGGCAGAGCTCAATTCCTGCCAACGGCTCTGACAAATGAAGAGGAAAAAATAAATGAAAAACAATGGGAAAAAATTAACTATACTCATATAAAATCAACTCTATAGTAAAAGACAGCTTAATACCAATGCAATGTAGAAAAAAAAATAATTAAGGTGACCGCCTATGTTAAAAATGTTACTAAAAATGTTGTCATTGATGTATCATCAATGTGACAACAAAATCAAATTTGTGCATTGTTTACAATCATATATTGAATGTGCCTGCTTTCCTTCATCTCCAACAAAGTTAGGGGAGAAATATAAACCATACATGTGTGTGAGGGTGAAGATATTTTCAGTAGAATACGCAGGGAAACTTCAAATACTAACTTGGATTTCTTAGCAAAAATGTATGATAAAGTGTTGATAATGATTGATTATTCTTGTGATTCACCATTCAATTAGCATTAGCAATTCTTATCAACAAATGTAAGGGCCTACCTTTATAACAGAGTGGCTTATATCGAGAGACAGACTGTTTTTCACATGGACGATTATTTGTTATGTGGGTATTTGCGTATTAGCATCATCGCAGCCACATTGCCACCATAAGAATCACACTATTTTCCACCTAAATCTGACTGATTGGTTCTTTTTCATATACAAAAATGTTAGAATCTTTGTTGCTTCGATATCAAGGTGCAATTTGCATGGCACCAATTTTGTTACGGTGATGCTAATATACAAATACCTTTGTGTGTTCTAGAGCAACAGTCACAAATTGATGGTACATAAGAAATTTGCATGATCCACAGAAAAATTGGGACATTTGTACTTTTTATGATATACTCACACAAAATCAACACCATCGCTCACACAATAGCAATGCAATTTATCAAAAAATAATTAAGGTGACTACCTACATTCAAAATGAAACAGACACTGGAAGCTGATTGACTTAAAAATAAGAAGGTTAAATTTAAAATATATAAAATTGCAAAACATTAAAAAAGGAAAAAAAAGAAAAACTCTAACAAAATATTTAACTTCAAATGCAAATCAATCAACATAGCTCAATTCTGATGCAACAGGAAACATAATATTTCATTCCACTTGAACAAATCACTCCAAAGAGTTTAATTTCCCTATGATTTCAAATGAAAATTGACAGAGCAGAATTCTCACCAATTGCACTCAGAAATAAGAAAAACAATTAAAAAACTAAAGGAAGGACAGTGAAATAATAAACTATGCTCACACAAAATTGGCATTATCGTAAAAGACACAGCTCAATAGCAATGTGATACATCACAAAATAATTGTAAAATTAAACCTTTTCCCTCATGTACTCCAGAGTAGAGCCATTTCATTAAATTTGGGTACATTTTATTTGCTTAAGAAAGCTTTTTGATTCAAATTAATATAGTAATTCTTTTTCAGTAAAAGACTGCCCCTCAATAATATGTTTCTGATTATTTTATGAACTTTTATTGGTGTACTTCGAAATTATTTTGGTGCTTGCGTATTATCACAACCAATTGGTGACATATGAAATGAAGCACCTAGTTGCCGATTCAGCATGTACGGCACATAAAAATCAAGGGTGTCAACTTGGCGAGTTATTAATAGAGTTGGTGATTATTGCAATAATACGTAAGTACCTTTTCTTTTATTTGTTTTAATTCTTGTGTATTATTACTTTAGTAAGCCTCATGGCATACTTTATGGTGCACCAGTCTTTTAAAGCTGACTGAGCCACAGCAACATTTAGCTGGGTATAGCTAGTTATAACATAAAATTAAAAAGATATCAAAAATAAAAGAAAGCTCAATATTTTGATTAAATTAATATAAGGAACTAATTTGAGATCGGGGGTAATAGCGCCAAGCAGCGCTTCTTGTTACTGGATTGGAATCCAATAGGGCGGCCCAGCGGTAATTTAATGATGCGCAATAATTTTAAAGGATTGTTTTGAAATGTATTTCAAATGAAGGATATAGGAAGAGATTGAGAATAATCTAGATCAATCAATAAAGAATATCAATAAAATGTAATAAAAAGTAACATGTAGTAATCATAGCATTATCAGCAGCATATAATAATCTTATATTATTTTATCGTAATGATATATAATATTCATATAGTACGATTTAATATAACAGTTATTAGAAATAATAGTCATATAATTTAACAGTAATTATAATAAAGAATAATCGTCGAATTGTAAAAAAAACACAAATAATGCACAAGATTACTCATATTACATAATTATAAATATGTAACATAAGAATAGCTGTAAATAAACAACAAAAATAGTTATAAATAAATAACATAATAATTATATAAATAAATAACACTAATAATTATAAATAAATAACAATATTAATTACAAATAAATAGCAAAATATGTAATAATATTTATAAATAAATGTTAAAAGAAACAATTATAAATAACGAATATTATATGATTATTACACATAGTAATAATTCCATTTTTATATATTACATTATGAATAAAATAATTACATAACGTATGTTAAAATTAATTAAGAATTCTAATTACAAAATAGTGAAAGCTTGCAATATGAAACTTGCACTGCAAGTTCCTTCAACGAATTTCATTGAATAAAGAACGTAAAAAAAAACGTTTTTAAAACGTAAAATAAAATGAAAATAAACGATTTATAGCGATAATTAAAAGCACAACACTTATTCTTCTAAGAAAAAAATATTCTAGTATTCACTCATTTTAGAAATATCCATATTTGAAAATAGCAGAGAATTAAACAGAAGACGCAAACAATAGAAAACTTACACTGAAAATGGTTAAATTTTTACAGAAATTAGAAATTTTTATTAAAATCGTCTGAAAATGAATAGGGTTACAGCGGGAAAAAACGAATAAAAGTTATTTCTAATATACGTTATCCCCATGGCAACCACATCGACAGACGATAAAAATATTAAGGTAATCATATTGTAATATTATCACCCATCTTGGCGAACATAAACAACAGCTTGGCGCTACTACCCCCGATATCAAATTAGAACCCAATATAAACATTTTCGTACAAACACAATATATATAAGTAAAATATTTATTTTGCTATATGCATTTCAGACAGACATCAAACGAAATTTAAAAATTGTCAAAAGCAGATAAAAAAACATATTTAAGAAAAATACCACCGATTAATTTTGCCAAAGACATTGCAATGTGTAAAAAAATATTTGCAGTACATAATCGCCAAAAAATGTAAGTACTAAAATATAAAAAAACAAAAATTATATATTGTATTAATTAAGGATTAATGGAGATAAAGATAAAACAGGCTAAGAGAGATAATACTCATAATATTAATTTCATATTGGTAGGCTACTCGTTTTTGGCATGATTTTAAAATCACGCCAAACTGGTATGTTGTGGCCAGTCTAATGTTATAGTAATGTACAGAATTAAAGGTACTTACGTATTATCACAGCCTATTGGTGACATTATACAAAAGGAAGCACATGATTGCCAATTCAACGCATACAAAACTGGGATTGCCAAAGTGGCGAGTTGTCTTGAATGTTGGCGATTGTACAATAATATGTAAGTACTAAATAAAAAAATTATCCAAAGTATATATACGAGCATAAAAATAAATTGAAAAATGAAGTACAATACTAACATTAACTGACATAAAAAGAACTGAACTAACTTTATCAATGCAAAAGCATAATTTGAAAAAATAAGGTACTTAAGTATAACCGCAACCTATTGGTGACATTATATGAAACGAAGCACGACTCCCAATTCAGCATATATATGACATGAGAAATCGGGGTTGCCAACTTGGCAAGTTATTTTGAACGTTGGCGAGATTGTTAGGATAGTACATAAGTACCAAAAATAATTAATCTTACGACCACTTGCTTCCTCAACAGGTATTTAAGCCATTTGTCTGTTTTGCTCATTCTACGATGACTATCCCAGTTTGATATGCAATTACTACCAACACTGTTTTTGCTTGGACATTATAATACCAAGTTTGATTTTCTGCAAGGCAATTTTATGCACTGAAGCCAATAGTATACCCTTAAAGGTTAAAATAAAGACACATGAAATTGCAAAACAGCTCTGAGTGGTCCCTGTATCAAAACACTTTTAGGGGCTGATTTCAGATATGAGAACCATATTAGTGACTGTAGTAATATGTATGGGGACCACTGTAGCTTGGGGGCCTTGTATCATTGGTACGGCTGATACAGTGGTAGCTTTGTACCTGACAAAGCAACCTATTGGCAACATTATATGAAATGAAGCATCTGGTTGCCAATTCAACACGTAGGAAATAGGGGTTGCCACTTTGGCGAGTTATAATAGAGTTGGTGGTAAAATCCTAGTCTGGCACACTGCTGTTTTTGGCGCCATTTTTTTCGCCAAATGACGCCAAAAACCAGTGTTTCAAAAACTGACATGGACGAAAACGAGGAAAAATCAGGGGTTGACGGTCTTAGCTGGTGATCAAAAACCCTAAAAAAAACAGAGTTTCCGTAATGACTTCAGGGACGCTGAAAACACATGTATTTACATAAAAGCATAAAATAAGGAAAAGGGCAAAAAGAGCATTTCTACGAGAAAAAGGCAGTAAAATAAAGGAAAAACAGCATTTTAAAAATTGTAAAAATCACTTACCTCTCTTATCACATTCTCATTTACGCATGCAACCATACAAATCTCACGGCACAAAACATATACCAATCCACCACTGGGTTTTTATTAATTTTTAAATCTCTCTCTCTCTCATTCATACTCTTGCCAAACCAATACCTGGTTAATCGCAAGTTTCCACTGCACTCGACAACGCCATTCAAAACCATCAATCCTATCGTTCGTTCAACCAAACATTTCGTTCCTTTTAACGCTTCAGACAATCATATCTGGAGGGAATTAATCATTATTTCATAATCCAATCTAAAACAGCCTTTTTCTCCAAGCAAAACAAAAAAACCTGTGGTTGCCTCACTTTCAAGCAATTTTCTTTTGCAAGCCATTCTAACAACCGGTGCAAAATCAAGCAAAAAATTGGAACACGTGGGGAAAAAAGTAAGAGCAGGGGTGAACACGACGTGTTGCAGCAAGCAGGGCAAGGGTGAAAATGGACACGATAACCTCTTATCCCCGATTTTTTCTGCTTGACCGTTTTTAGGGTTGCCATTTTTTAGCCACCGGACTTGACAATCCGGAATGGTTTCCATATTGTAAAATTTATCTCCAAACGTTTTGGCGACAAAATTTTTGTCACCAAGCAGTGTGCCTAGCTAGGATCCACCCCGAGTTGGTGATTGCTGCAATACGCAAGTTCCCTTTATTTTATTTGCTTCAACTTTTGAGTATTATTTACTTTTGTAACCCTTTTGGCGCACCAGTCTTTTTAACCTGTGAGCCACAGCAACATGTGGTACAGCTAGTTATAAAATATAAATCTTAAGAAGATATCTTTGGTTGATTTGTCGAATCGGCCGCTTCTAACGCCAAGTGTTTTCTCGCCACATCGATAAATGCGCTAAATCTGGTAACCCTTCTGAATTTGTTCTCCAGTGAAGGAGAAGTCGGGTTCAAGTGTAGTATAGGGGGCACTTCGGATTTGGCTATTTTTCTTTGGATTTGGCGATTTTTATCTTCATGTTATGGTGAGATATCGAATTCATTATAAAATAAATAATAAATAATTCCGAAAAAAGTACCTTGGCGACCACTTTTAGTCGCCAAAAAAATGGACTGCGCCAAGTTATTTAAATGCAGAAATTTGGTACACACCTGGTGTTAAAACTTAAAACAGTCAAATTAGAAATAAGAAATAAATAATATGATTCATCATAAATATACATAACATAATTATAATTATAATCAAACACATAATTATAATCAAAAATACAAAATAAAATAAAAAGCAAAATTGCTGATCCTGCCTCTTTATGTTATAATGTAAAGTTCACACTTTCTCAAATCGATAATGAAGTAAGTGTAAAAGCTCTTACAAGTATTCACAGCATCTGCATGTCAATAAAAATATTGTCATAAACAAACTATGCTTTTTTTGGAAACTTCATTGTTACTCAATTTATAATTGTTTTTCTTTTTTAGAACATGCCAGAAAAAAAATTTAAATCCTCTTAAGAATTTTCACATATATCTCATAAAGGAATGATAGATTTGAAGTATAATTGTCATTTTTTTATTTTTCTATAATCTATTATATTGTGATACATTAGAATTCATAGTACTCAACGAATCCTAAGATTAAATCTACATTTTATTAACAAGCATTTTTCAAAAATTAAAATCTTATTTTAATTTGATCTAATTCTTTTTATATAAGAGCTGAAAATTATGATAAAACATTTACTGTGGTAAATAAATGAAATGAACAGCAGTTAAGTGTTCCGCATTATGCTATAAAATGTGAATATTCTAAGCCTATACATGTTGGCCCTTGTTGAATTGTGCGACATTGTAGTCTCTACATGTTTTTATTGGAAAATGTTCACGATTAGAGGTTCCATTGTGTAGCAGAGCTGATACGCATTAAATCAAAATCCTTACGTTGTCGTGGTGTGGAAATAAGAAGTGGAGGCTCTAGCTCGGCTATCATTCTCGTTACTTGATCGTCATTTAAATTACGAGGTCCGTCTTATTACTTTGACCCTAATAGAACTCGTGAATGAATATATTAATAATTTATCAATTTAGCTCGTGTTCCTAAAAATTAATTCTTTAAATATACATTAGAAATTTAAAATTATATTTTGTTCTGCATTAATAAATTGTTTTCATTGGTAAAAAAGAGAATATGCTTTGAATTTTTAGAATACATGATAGTAAAATGCAAAAAATAAGCTGATATCAAAGACAAAATATTATGACTACAAACATATTTCAGTTGCCGCGAGGAGCTTCATGTATCTCTGTAAACTTGTTTATATAAGAAGATTATATTATTCTTATTTATATACTTAATTGTTTCTTTTGTGAGTAATGACAACGTATTGGGGTTTCTTAATTTTTTTTCTCCTTTTGTACAAAAAAGTTATATTCTTAGCCTTTGAATAATCCTTACTTTTTATTTAAAATTTCAAAAGAATTGCATAATATTGCTTAAATTCTAAGATTACTGCTCTGATTTTTGTGTGATAATGAACTGATTTTGGTGTGTGATTTTGTGCATAAGATAGAGCCAATACATTCCTACGAAGCCAACTCTTTCGATTAACATTCAAAACAATTACAAAAACCTTTCCTTTTCAACGCACAGACTCCACATTCGGGTTTACAGATCACTGACAACGATTTTTCTTTGACTTTCTTCAAAACGAAGGAAGACTTTAGCTTCAAATATCCCCCTCTTCGTTTGGACAGTCATCTCTTCAAAATGTTATAACCGTACAAAAGATTATCTTCAATAGATTCAAGAAAAGCAGATCCTCTAATGCCGTGCTTCCGCAACCTTTTTATCCTAGCAGACCGGTCAACGTTTGATAATTTTACCGCGGACCGCTGAGGGTGGGACACGTTGATTGTTTATATTTTAGATTGTTTTGATTTAACAATTTTAATTTAGTTAAATTTAAATATGCCTTCAGAATAAAATATAATTATACCAAAAATGAATAAAAGTGATTTAACGTGGAATATTAAGTGATTTCCGTGGAAAGTTGAGCAAATCCGAGGGAAATGCACCACTTTAAATAATCAGTTCCTCGAAGGATTATTTTCCTTCTCCTGATAACGTTCGCCAAGTAGAAGAGGGCCTTCTTGAAGAGCTTAGTCGGCATAGTTTCTATTAAGCCTATGTATGACAATTTCATTGTAAAGGAAATGCACTCTAAAGATTTATTACGGCAGCAAGAGGAAGAATAGTTTTCCGGCTAGAAAGCAACCTTGGAAGATTTACAAGAAGGCAGATGTGCCTTTCTAGGTTTTATTACACCAAAAAAAGGCATATGATAATCAATAATGACCAACAACAAAAGCATCAACAATAATCAAGAGGGACAAGCATTCTTTGTCGATATAAAAGATTTTACAACCTGCTTTCATGCTCATTTACAAGAACCATCTGATTCTGTATTCAGAGTTTCAAACGCCTTAGAGCGCATCCGAACACTCCTTTCTTTATACTATCCTACGTAAAAAGTGTGACTCTTGAATAACTAGGCGAAAAAAACAAACAAGTAATATAAAAAAAAATCTTTAAGTCAATTCTTACTTAAATCAACAAAGAAGATTTTTAATTTAGCTACTTTTTATTAAATAGTTACAATTAATATAAATATGTATATACATATGACAAAATCACAACATTAAGTTGTTATTAATTTTTATTAATTATCATTAAAGTACCGTATTGTCATCCAAAACAATCGTGTAAATAAATTTCAGTTCAAGGGGACTGCCAAATGTACTGAAATGGTTAGGGTACTTTTGCACAATGAAAGCACATTATTCAGGCACACACGCACATAAAACTTTTGCCGAGAACGTAAATTACTCATAAATCTGCCTTGAAATGTTGAAATGTCAGAAATAGTCTAGAAAATTTTTAAATTACAAAAAATACATATATCCTTGCTTCCAGAATTTTTTGACGCCATATTTGGCAAGCTTTATAACAAAGTCAGCAGATGGCGCCACGTGTATGCAATCTACGTATAAAAGTTTTAAAAAGTTACTTTAGAATAAAATTACTTGATAAACTGCTTAAATACACATTAATAATACTGTATTTTATGAAAAAGAATATTTTACTACACGAATAATGACTTTAATCACTTCAGAAACACTAATTCTACTTTTTTTACATAAAAAAAATGGGGGGGTAAGAAATAAAGTAACCCTAAACCATACGTCAAGTAACCACTTCCCCTTTCGAAAAGACAACGATCAAGTGACCTTGAGATTAGCTGACTGTTAGTTTTTGCTAGAATTTTAGAATGGCGGGAAGAATTACTTGCACATGTCAGCTGTCGAATGGGGGGGGGAGACTCTATTTTTAGCACTGATAGTGGGGGTTATTCCGCAAAAGTGGTCTTCAACCTTTTTCTATATATATACTCACAGAACCCCAAGAACACGGGGGGCCCAACCTTTTGGGAAGAGTACCACAATTTGATAAAAATAATTATGGGGGCCCGCTCAACATCCCCATCAAACAAATATGGAAGTAAAAAATGTTACTTATAGGCTTATTGTGGTATTTTTACGAAAAATAGCACATTTTTTTAATGCAAAAAATTTAAAAATAAGATGAAGTGAATTTGGTTTTAGGTTTTATTGTTAATAAACTTTACGGGTTTAAAATTTCCCAGTTAAGGTACAAAATAAAAATGAGTAACTTGAAACGTTTAATTTTAAATAATTATTAAACAAGTAGTATTTACTTAATGTGACTTTTGAATTATTCTTTTTTTCTTTTTTTTTACCAAGTCATCTTTATTAAGATTAACTTTTGCAGACGCTAACAAAATTAGATTATTATAGGTGCACATCAGCTAGTTATATGAGTAATATTTATTTTATTATGTTCTGGGAGAAAGCTTTATTCACACAAACATTTGATCCAAATTTTGAGACTTTTGTCTGAGACAACCCACTTCAAAAATTGTAGAAATTATTTTTATCATGTATTCAAATTTCTTTTAATTTTTTCAGTATGTCTTCGTTACAACTGCACGTGCCACGGGTTACCACGCCCCAGAACTAGAAGGTCTTTTTGCGGAACCCTAGAACAAGAAAGTATTTTTGTCGAACCCCATTCACGCCCCTTTTGTAAAGGCAATTAAAAGTATTGCATCGATTATTAAAAATAAACATTTAATATAATTTACTAATTAATAATATTAATCGGATCCAGGTTTCCCACCCATGTATTATGTTTAGTAACTAGAATGTGTGTTTTTACACAAA
Source organism: Trichonephila inaurata madagascariensis (assembly GCA_019973955.1). Classification (NCBI taxonomy): domain Eukaryota; kingdom Metazoa; phylum Arthropoda; class Arachnida; order Araneae; family Nephilidae; genus Trichonephila; species Trichonephila inaurata. The sequence goes on from BMAV01007302.1 coordinate 33,870, forward strand.
CGTTGGAATCTAAGTCCACTGGAACTGCAATCGCATTACATATTCTGACCTTAATTTATTTCTATACTTTGTTTTGTAACACTTATGCCAAGAAATATTTTTTACTTATACACATTGTTCTGAATGGCATTAAAATGTTTAGAGGAATAAGTAAGTATTTTGTATGGTGCAACAAAAATTTAGGAGCTTTCTTTGCTTAAATTTAGAGTTTGGACATCAAATCTGTTGATAGGTCGATAGTCGTTACCTCTCCCATTTTGGGTTTTCCAACAAATGGGCCGCGGTGGCCGAGTGGTATAGGTATCGGACCGTGGTTTGCCTTGTCATGAGTTCAAGACCAGTACCACTGAAGACCCACCGTGTAGGGCAGCGATGCACGTTAAATCAGTCGAGAGCTGAAACATCCTCCGTTGGTGTGGTGTGGTAGTTAGGAGAGGTGCCTGCGGGTGTCGTCCACGTCTTGACCATGGTTCAAATACGTGGTCCGTCACCAAAAGCCCTCATGTAGCTGAACAGTGCGACGTTAATATTCAATCAATTCCCAACAAATGTCAAAGGTGCACTTTCCATTGGAAAACTATTTAGTTTTGCAAGACATTGTACTAACAAGTATACAATTATCTCGTGTAACCCGGAATAGTAAACAATAAAATTTTTACAATCTATTAGGTAATATATATAAATAAAACACATTTTTTTAATATCTTTTATTATATTATAATAAAAGTTTAAAAAGTATTACCAAATAAAGTTATTATGTTGAAATAAAATTTTCAGTTTCTTAAGAAGGAATAGCTTTAGTTCTTGTACGGATGCAAAACTTCATAGAGAACGTGAATCCATTTTGCATACACATTTATAGTTTTTTTTTTTTTCGATTTATTTGTTGTGACTCGTGGAACCCCAGGGTTGCGTGGAACACAGTTCGAAGACCACTGTTGTGGAATGTGTACTTTCTTAGTGGGTGAAAAATCCGGAATTGTCATTTGATGTTTAACGTTGCTCTACAAAGCAACAAGAGGGCTATTGATCACAAACCTCTAAGAACCTCGGTCGAAGTGACGAGGGGGGACACCTGAGCTGGAACCACCCCTTTCCTAACTATCAAAAATCAGCAGGAGGCAGGGCCCTCATCTACCGGTCTTTGGTGGCAACGGGACTCGAGCCCACGACACTCTAGCCACGTGCTCGTGAGCATAACCATAAGTTACCGGGGCCCCACCGGGGGTAGCAAAAAACTCTAGTAAAAGGTTAAGGGTTATAAAATTAAAGATTTGAATTGTCGGTATGTGACAAAAGGGTGCAATAGGGCAAAATATAAAGGTGAAAAGACAGTGGCTAACGTACACCCCGCACTGCGGGGGGCAAGTCTTCTAGGCCCCCAAAAGCTAGACTGACGCCATTAAGGGTAAAATTTCACAAAACTAGTTTTCATTTCTTTTAACCCAAATTTTTTTAGCGTTTTTTCAAATTGGCGATCAAACACATCATTAAAATAAAAACTTTGATCCTTTTTTAGATATTTTAGACCCGTAACTAAATCAAAAAACTTTTTAATTTGCTGAAAACCCCCGCGATGAAAAAAAATACTTTTCTTTAGTGGGGTTTTTTTTTAAACCCCCTAAATTACAAAACAGATAAAAAAAAGACGGAAAATTGGATAAAATGTTAGAAAGATAAAAAAAAAGTCACTTTTTTTTTAGTATACTTCATGTTACCCCGGTAGTGAAAAAAAAAAGACATTTTATTTTTTACTGAAGAAACAAAGTAACTTATTGGCGTCTTTGTTTCCCCCACACGTTTTTTTCTTTTTTCCAGCGAATTTTCGTAAAACGTACATCTTTTTGCTTTTTTCATGAAAAATAGTATTGTGATACTTGAAAACGCATAAGAGAGCATTTTAAATGATTATTTTGGTCTAGATTTATGATTTAAAAAAACCCATATCCCCACAGAAATTTCCGTAGATTTATGGTATTCAATCAAATAAAGCATAAGGGAAATGTTTCACAAAATTGTTTTAGAACATATATTTTTTTTTAATTTCAATCCCTTTTCAGTTTAGGGAGTTTTTTTAAAACATTTTTGATCTAAAATTTCTTTTCTTGTGATATTAAAAACTTTTTTTTGAAAACAAAATTAATTTTTCCCGGGCTCTTATCTGTTATTTTGTTAATAAGACAAAAAAAAACGCGGCCCTAAAATGAATGGATTTAAAAAAAAATTTGAATGGTTCTAAAAAACGAAAATTCGAAAGGATAAGGAATATAATATTAATAGAAATTTTATGAAAAAATTGGATAACTTTTAATATCCCGGGTTCATCATCTTGTGCAAATGCTAATAGTGGAATGCCGGGGAACTTGATGAACAAATCCTGGAAGTGAAATCCACAAGAAAAAACACAGTTTCGGACCTTCAACTATAAAAAAGGATACTCTATCTAAAGAAAAGAAAGTAAAGAAAATAAAAAACGAAGAAACAAAATTGATTAGAAATGATTTTGCCAATATTTTTGGTACGCCCATAGATGCAGTTTTAAAAGGGAAAAAATTTTTTAAAATTGGGCCCCGAAACCAAACCCAAAAAGGAAATTTTCCCAAAAAACATCCCAAAGGGAAGGGCTTTTCATCATCTTATTATAGTTTCATATCAAGGCAGGAAAAAAGATCAAAAGGAAAGGGCGGAATTTAAACACTACTTCATTTTTCCTTACCGTCAGGTATGTCGGCTTTTCGTTTTAAAATGGAACAAATTTTGTTTTTTAAAAAGAAGCCTGGTGTAAAAAGGTGTGAATGACTGGCAAGGAATATAAAAAAAATTAAAAGAGCATGAAAATTCTAAAATTGCAAAATTCCAAGCATGTCGCACATACGACATCTGGAAAAAAAAATAAAACGGTGGATTCATTATTGAAATGAAATTTTTTAGATAAAAAATTAATACGGTTACCCAAAAATCTTAAAAAAGGGTCATAGACGTTACATTGACTCTAACAATGGGGCAATCTTCCTTTTCGGGGACACCCGAGCTCGAGATTCAACCCCAAAGGGGAAATTTTTTGAATAAAATTTTAAACCTCTTGGCTAAATATGACCCTCTTCTTAATTTTTCATTTGACAAAAAAAAAATTCAGAAATATCTTAGCCCAAAAATTCAAAATAAAACTTATTGCTATTATAGGCTTTTTAGAATAGAAAATATTTTTAAAAAATATAAGGAAATGTTTTTTTTTCTCTATTATTCTGGACACGACACAGGATATTTAAAAAAGAAAAAAAGTATTATAAAAAGGGTATGTTAACAACTGAGGGTTACTGATAATAATGGGGCCAGATAATATCAAATTAAAAAGAAACGTTCTTAGGTTTTTATTAAGGCGGCAAATCAGAATGCAAAAGTCTGGAAAGTGATGTTTTAAAATTTTTTCTAAATACACTGGACATTAATTTGGAAGTGTCGAGGAAAGGGAATATGATGGAGAAACTAACATGAGTGAAGCGTATGGGGATTACAGAAATTCTTGGGACAAACCAAAAAAAAAATTAGGTTTCACTGTTAAAAAGCACAACCCCCAATCTTGTTCTAAACTATGCATGTAATAATGTGCCTCATTCATGTCCCAAAAGAAAATTTTTTATGATTTTTTGTCGAAAAATTTACAAAAATTTTTTGGGCTAAACTTTAAAAAGGGGGAAATTGATCTGAAAATAGTGCAGAAAAACGAGAACATTCAGCAGACAATTAAATCATTATGCACGACAAGGTGGTCATCTCGATTTGACTCTGTAATATCAATTCGCTACAATTACATTTCGATTAAAAAAAGTACTTTCTAATTTTTTAAACTAACCGGTACTAAGCAAGAAAAGAAACAGGAAACTTCAGCGTTTAAAAAAACATATGGAAAGTTTCAATTTTTTTTTTTATATATAATTTTCAATGCCCAAAATTTTACAAAGCAAAAATTTTTAACTTAAAAAAGCATTACAATCCCCAAAAAATAGATTTGGAAAACGCAAAAGACCATGTTAAATTCTAGATTAACCTCTACCCGAGAATTTTCCCGAAAAAATATTGCTAATAAAAAGGGGAAGAAGCTATTGGAGTTTGGCAAAAAAATGGGGTATTACGGAGTTTAAAAAAAAGAGACAAAAAAGTTAGCCCAGTTTTTCGATGATTTCAATGCTGATGAAAACCCCCAAGACAGGGGCCCGATTTTTTGAGGTGGATGTTTTAAGGCCAATGTTGATGTTATTACTACTAAATTTAAAAAAATCGTTAAAAATTAGGGGAATGGCATTTACAAATCATTCATTTTTTCTTTCCCCCAAAAAATATTGTAAAAGCACTAAAAAATGATTTTTTTATATAATGAAGCGAATAATCTTATAAATAAAACATAATTCTAATCAATCTAATAATCCTGTTTCTTTAAATTTTTTGAACATTGAAAACATCGGCACTCAACATAATAAAAAAATAATTTCGTGTGCCCGGGATATAAAAAGGGAGTTTGACATGACTGGTGTAGACACATCAAAAAAAAGAAAGTGTAGCCAATCCCCGATTTCGGTGTGACTTCAGCATTCTAACCCGGAAATTGGGGAAATTTAAAGTATTCATTAATACTTGAAAACTCAGTCACCATGGGGCCCCACAAAAAAATCCCCATCTTTCTCGTTCAAAATCACAAAAAATTACGGAGAGCTAAAGAAATTATTAAAGATTTGCTTTCGAAAACTCAAAATCAAAACTCAACTGTTGGGTTTTTACCTGGAAGCTCTTCAGAAAAAAGGTTATTGAAAAGTAAGATTCATTTATTATTATTTTTAAAAATTTTTTAAATAATATTTGAGGATAGATTTTTCTAGTAAAGTTTCATGTGTGTTCTTAATTTTTTGGAAAAAATTTTTTCCTTTAAATATTTTTATTCATTCACAGATGCGAAAAAATGGAGACCATCGTGTCGTTCATATTTCAATTTAAAATTTTTATTCACGCAACAAATTCATTAATAAAAAATAGAAAATATTATGCATAAAAGTATTTTAAAAAATATTTATATGGGAACATGTGTGATTTTGTGAGTACAGCAATACTCCCGTTACATAAAACTTTTTTTTACTACGTAAAAATTTTCTCTCATACATACTACGTAATGTCTCGCTCGTTTTATTCTCTCAGTTGAAATTTATTTCCCTTTAAAAAGAAAAAAAATTTTAACGTCAAGCTAATACTGCTGATTTTTTTTGACTTACAAATTACAAGAACAACTTAAAAATTCCCGTTTTTTTTTACATAGAATATTTTTTCTTGTTTTTTCCCAAAACATAAATTTTTTTGTAAATAGCTAGACTGACATCATAGTTCTTATTTTTTGTATTTCTTTTTAGTTCGGATATCCGACTTCCTATGAAAAAAAAATGTAAATACTCTTTTTTCCTTTTATATTACGTGAGTAAAAACATTGTGTTTTTTCTTTGTACAATTTGAGTTATAGAATGTATCTTTTGTATAAAAATTATTTGCTGTTCAAAACAAATCTTGGGAAAAAGAGATGGTTTTGGACTTTGACAGTGAAAAAAGAGTGAATCGTATTTATCACAACTTATGAAAAAAAATTAAAAAACATTTAACTTATAATTTATGTAAATAATTTTAATAATCAATTTTCAAAATTTTTCCCCCTTTTCGCCACCCGGGAAACAAGCTAGTAGCGTGTAAAAAAATTTTTAAAGCCAATCTCAGTAGATACTCGACTTTTAAATTTTTTTGACTTACAATATATTTCTTGGTCCATTTGTGCGGAGCTTTGGTGTGTACTGTATTATTTGAAAAACAAAAGATTCCCTTTAAAAAGTTTATTATGCTGTTTTAAAATTTTAAGGTCCAAATTTAAACGTTATCAAATTTCTAAATATATATATATATATATTTGAAGAATTTATTAAACTGTTTTTTATCTGATTAAAAATGTATTATGGATGTAAAAATATCTCATCATTTTTCGTAAAGCCTATAATCATTTATGATATTGGAACACATTTTTCAATTAAAATGATGTTTAAAACATTTCCATCGCAAATACCTGTAATCTCAAATTTATTTTTATATTTTTTTTTTTTTCATTTATTGTTGATTTTCGAGGGTTCGTTAAAAATTTTTTTGGTTATTATTTGTTTTTTTAGAGCTAAACCCCCTTTTTTCTCCCCAGGTTGATGGATTTTGAAAATCCCCGTTCTTTTTCCCCAAAAAAGAAACTGCTATGAGGCAGGGGGTGTAGCGAAGACATTTCTCACCCTAATTTAAATCTACAGTCGTAAGTATTTGAATAAAAAAACCCTTTGAAAAGCAAATAACACATAAAAAACAAAAAGTATATAAAAATAAACTGTTCTCTCTTCCCTTTCCTTTGGGGGAATAAATTTGGAGAATGAATGTAATTTACCAGAGGGAAAGGAATTCACACTTTATATATATATTAATGAAAAACTGTTACCACTCCAAATTTTAGCGAAAAATTTTTAAGTATTTTCTATTGAAAAGTAATGTAATATAAAATATATGTATTTTGAATACTATTATATAAAAAAAAATACTTATTTGATTTTTTTTTTTATTTTTTATTGTTTTTTTTACATAGTTTTTTTGGGACGTTAAGGTATCCGACCCACGTTCGGAACCTGATTTTAAAAAGCCCATAAAAGGAAAAATTTGTGATATTTAATTAACTTTGGTTGGGAAAAAGTATATAAAAAATTTTTTTTGAAAATAGTATTACAATAAAAAAATTTTTTTAATTTCAAATATTTTGACAAAAAAAAGAACATAGAATGACCCATTTTCAAAAAAATTCTCCTTTTTTTGAAAAAAAGCTTCTATTATAATAATATTTTGCCTGTATATAGCTCAAAAACTCTGTTCAGAGAATCAACTAAATTTTTGGGAAAAATATAACTTAGAAGTGGGTTTTTTTCCATGTTTTACGACAACAGAGGGAAAATTTTAAGAAAAAAAACGCCGATAATTATTTCAAATGGTTATAACTCTGAAAATAATGTGAATTTTTTTAAAAATCTTTGTTGAGCCTCTGTACAGAGGTCCAAAAGGAACCCCTTCAAAAAAAAAAACAATTTTTTTAAAAAAAGAAAAACTTTGGAAAAAAAGGGAATTATAAGTTTAAGCCCAAATTTTTAAAAAATTTTTTTGCAAAAAATTTTAAAAAAAATTTTTGGGGTGATTTTAATCTAAATGACACCAAATATCCCTTTATGCCCTTTTTTTAAACGGTTCCCAAAAATAATCGGACAACTTTTCTAAAAGAAATATTTTCCCAAGGGGGGGGCTAAAAATTCACCATTCTTGAATCATGCTCCTTTGATTTTGACGATTTTTTGGGAACAAAACACGGGAAAAAAAAATTATTGAATAAATAATTAGCATTAATAAAATTAAACATTAATAACAAATATTTTTAAATTTAAAATTTTCATACTATATACTTAAATTAGAAACAATCCCCGGGAAAAAAAACAAGGGGGTTTGGGGGGTCCCGGGCCCCAGGACTCCCCTTGTGTGGGACTGTAGTTGGATACCTTAATAGGAAAAATACCTTTTCGGGGAAAATTTATATATATATATATATATATATATATATATATATATATATATATATATATATATATATATATATATATATATATATATGACTTTTAATTCAAATATCATTAATATTTTCATTATGTTTATATATTTGTATATAGGACTCCTAGCCTTTGTTAATGCCACAGATGAAGCACAACCCTATACAGTGGAAAGAATTAAAGCGCCGAAAAAGGGGAAAATCCACCAAACAAAAAGTGATATGCGACTTTGGGTTTTGTAATTCATCAAGCCCGAGGGGTGAAATCCCTTCATATGAATGCAAATTTGGGGAGCTGTGGTATTTTCGCCCCATTCAGTATTCCCGGATTAGGTGCTACTCCCTTTTCAAATGCAGCAATTTTTATGCTCAGAAATCTCCAGATTTGATCAAGAAGTTGAGTGTTTGAACCTTGGGAGTTCTAAAAACTTTATTTTCAGCCCCAGTGGCTTCGCACAAGAACGCGAAAGTCATGAATATGACATATATGAGCAAACATGTATTTGCGTCTTGCGAGAGGACAATCGGGACCATTCTAGATGCCTGCTTTGAAAGTAATTTAGCGGAGTGCATAAATGAGGAAAAGTGTCTGTCCCGTCAAGACATTGACACTGACGGATATTATTGTTTGTCAGCAATTGTCGATGGAGGGTGGTGTAAACGAAGTTACGGCCATGGGTATAATGCTTCCTCTGGAGTCGCTGTGATTATTGGCATGGCAACTCAAAAAATTATATTTATAGGAATCAGGAATAAAGTTTGTTTGATTTGCCGAGCTGTCGAAACAGGCCGAATTCCTGATAAGAACCACATCTGCTACAAAAACTGGAAAGGGGTTTTTCTACTGGTATGGAGAGTAATATCATTGTAGAAGGAGTCCAGTTTTTAGAAACTGTTCACCATATTCGTTGCACTCGAATTGTGGCAAATGGGGATTCAAATATCATTTCTTCGATCCAGGAAAAGATTAGTTAGGGTGGTCCAGTTTTAAAAGTTGAGTGTGCCAATCATGCCGTTAGAAGATTCGGCAGAGCATTGGACAAATTGCAGCGCGATACGAAGAGGTTCAAAGGGCATTGAAGCTCGCAAAGTTTTAAAACAAAATATACATAGAATAATCTATGGCGCATGAGCAATAATAAAAGATCACGCTATCCCTATGAATGCAAAGCCAACAAATGATTTAATTTCCGTATTAGCTTGTAGCTTAAGAAATCTACAAACCACATGTTTGGAAAACATGACAAAAATGCAATTCTTCCTGTGACAAAAAATCTGAGTCTTCAAACAATGATGTTTTTAATGTAATATCTTTCTCAGGAATGTTGAATGCGATTCATTATGAATTAGATCGAACTCTCGTATCATGCTGCGATACCCTTTTATGGAATTCAACCAATAACTTTCTGACGTCTCACGCGTCCTTTCTCTAACATAACTTCTGTGTTCTTTGAAGGCCACGATTAATGGCAAATCTTTTCCAACCCAAATCCAAGAAGTGAAACGAAGGATAGATGCAAATAAGATGACAATTAAAAGGACAGAAGTTTTAGTAAGCGCTATGGCAATTTAGAGAAAGTTCAGTTCAGAAAAGATAGAAGTGTAAATTGACGGCTTACCTAAGAATCACGAAAATCTCGCCATTCATCCAAGGTACATACCATTGTACGCCAGCTTAGATGAATATCTGAAGTGGATTGGACCGTTGCTTAGAAATCAAGGTAAGAGATTATATTCTGAATGCGAATATATTATTAAGATTGTGTGTGAGAGTAGGAGGATATAATATAATTATATAGATAAGTGATCCAATTACGCGATCTGTGTTAATTACGGCTACGTGTTTTGGTTTATTCTCACTTAATATAAGTTTGTTCGATATATACGTAATTTAAGTTAAACTCTTAATAAAAGTCATATTAAGAATTCTACAATGTCTCATCATTTCGAGAATCCCACACCTCTAACTTACGCTGAAACTCCACGATATGGTCAACGAAGATCGACCATATCACAATGGCACCCGAACCGATATAATAATATGACTCTGGGTTAGGTAATGCAGGCGGGTTTGGTATTTCACCAGAAATGTGCTTTTCCGGGTGCGTGAATGTTAACGAATTTCTCGAGGCCATAGACAATCAAATAAAATTACTAGAAATTCCTAGTGATTTAGCATGTGTTTATTTGAAAGGTCACCTCAGGGGAAAGGCTCAAGATTAGTATCTAATATTCGGATCAGTGTTAGTGCAGGATACCGCCACGGATTTCGCGCAGCTAAAGCCAGAGTTAGCGAAAGCTTTCCCCACAATCAAAAATAAGAAAGAGTTAGAAGCGAGGTTTTTCGCGTCCCAGCAGGGAAGAAATCAGGAAACCCAAACAGATTTTGTTTACGATTTACTCAAAATTCATAAAAGTCTAGAACTAAGGATGTCGCAGGCGGAAATGGTTGATCACATTTTTGTTAGACTCGAACCACAAGTCAAGGACTATGTGGAAGTCCGGAATCCACAGAACATGGTACAACTTTTAGAAATCAGCTAAATTTGAAGAGAGGTATTCTTACAAATTAAAACGGGTCGCAGAATAGTGATAATGTGGAAAGACGGCGTCAAAACGCGCATGGGATGTCTAATTTTGATGATAACCGCCGAAACTGGAGAAATTCTGAAGTTAGGCGTAGACCAAATAATGGCAGAAATGATTCTAGAGGTACTTATCAGAATGGCCGTCAAAGTAATAAGTGGTTCGAGAGTAGGAATAGATTTCAAGAATGATGATCGGAGATTCAACAAAAGGGGGATACCAATTTCGAAAAGATCGAAATGATAATTTTAATAGGGGACCGCAGAAATAGGGTTCGAGTGAAATTTCAGTCGAGGTGATAGGATGCAAGGGACAATTGAATGTTTTGAAAGTTAATGAAGTTCAAAATAATCAAAAGAAATCGGCAGTGGATATACCAATTAAACTTTCTCCGATATGTATATCACCCGTGGAAATTCCCTATGTTCCTATTTTATTAAATAACACATTTTTAAAAGCGCTATGGGGCACCGGAGCGGAAAAATCATTTATATAGGAGGAAATATATAAAAAATATTTTTTTTATAAACAAGTAAAAAAATCGCGAGCTCAGGTGATCACGGCATAAGGAGCGAAATATCAAAATATAGGAATTGTAGAATTGATTATTCAGATCCGAGAATTTGTAAAACCTTGGTTGTTTCATGTGTTGACGGATTTGGAATACCCATGTATTCTTGGTGTTGATTTTATAAGTGGATCAAAGATTGTTTTAGACTTTTCTCGAAAATCGTTGAAGATTCCCGATTCGCAGATAGAGAGGGTGGTTGAAACAGTTGAAGATGAAAATGTTGAAATAGATTTGTTTTTAAAACAAAATTGAAGGATAAACAAAAACAGGGATTAAAAAATTTGTTTAGTAGTTTTAAGGGATTATTCTCAGACAAACTAGGTCTTACTCATGTTTTATACCATGGAATTGATACGGGAGATAATCCACCAGTAGTTACCAGGCCGTACAAATATGATCGGCAAAAGCAAGCGATAATAGATTTTCATATTCAAAAAATGTTAAGAGAAGAAACAATTGTTCCTATTCAATCCCCGCACTCGTCACCGGTTGTGTTATGTAAGAAAAATAATGGGTTACCACCGGATAATCCGGTAGCATATAGATTTGCGGTAGACTATCGGAAACTAAATTCGATCACAAAGTACCCGCGATACCCCTTACCGTTAATAGATGATTTAATAACGAATATCCCCTATACGACAATAATGTCATCTCTTGATCTAAGAAGTGGGTACTTTCAAGTGGCAGTAAACCCAAGTGATATTGTTAAGATCGCATTCTTAGTAAAAAGTGGCACTTAGCATTCCGGCTATTCCGTTTGGTTATCAGGGCGGCTCCAATTTTCAAAAGGCAATTGACCTAATCCTGAAACCGGTGATAGGGGAAATTTGGGAGTGTTTATATGGACTATGTAATTATTAAAGTTCCACGTTCACTCACCATGTTGAACATTTAAGGAGGTTTTTTCGTTGTTGCAAGATGCAGGATTGTGACATTAAATAAGGATAAATGTAAATTTAAGGTGGATGAATTGAAGTATTTAGGATTAATTATTAGTAAGGAAAGAATCAAACGGATGAGACAAAGGTTCGAGCCATACTAGAGGAAAGAAACCCCATGGAACTCAAAGAGGTGTCCAAATTTTTGGGTATGTCCCAGTTTGGTACAGAAATTTATTAAAATTATGCTAATCTTTGTGAACCCCTTTATAATCTTAAACGAATTTAAAAAAATTCGTCTTGTCCACTGATGCGCAGAAAGCACGACGCGGTCAAGGCGGTTTTAAAAAAAGGCGCCAGTTTTAAAATTGCCGGAGTTTAAAAAGCCCTTCGAATTATTTACAGATGCCAGTTCAATAGGTTTGGGAGCAGTTCCAATCAGGGAAAAAAGACCAGTTATATTTGCTTTACGTACTCTGAACAACGCGGAGAGGAATTATACGGTAACCGAAAGAGAATGTCTAGCAATAGTATGGGCGTCGAACAAATTCCGAACATATTTAGGAGCGATGCCAATTAAAGTTATTACAGATCACATGTTTAACGCATGGAAAAAATTTGTCGAGTAGGATGATCAGATGGGCACTCAAATTAGCGGAATTTAATATAGAATGGGAACATAGACCTGGAACTCAAAATGTGGTGGCGGATATGTTATCTCGAAACCCAGTTGAAAGTATAATGTGAGAAAAAGTTAATTGTGCAATAATCAGAGATATAGTACTTACGTCGCGAGAACAGTTAATAACAGAGCAAAAGAATGACCCAGAATTAGGTCATATCTATAGATATTTAGAAAACCCAATCTCCAAGCTCATATGTACCCCGGAATGGATGGAAATGAAAGATATAATTGTATAGTAGTTTAAGTAGATATTTAAGTAGCGTTAAATAGAGTTAAGTTAGTTAAGGGGTATATACACATATGTAAAAGTGAGAATATACCATGATTAAAATGCAAAACTGTTAATGTTGGTCTAGTTAACGGAGTAAATTGTATTGTGTCTGTCAAGAGTTCAAATTAAAGAGGAATATTAAGTTTAGTTAAAGTTTAGTTAAATATTGGAAATTAAGAGTTAAAATGAGGATTAAGGGTTAAAATTTAAATAAAACTTAGAAAATGAGGAGATTCAGAAATAAAAATTTAGGCACGTAATTTCTTAAGGGTCAAGTGGACCCTTGAATAAATCACGTTTTGCTTCTTGGAGGGGTTGTGACGTCTCACGCGTCCTTTCTCTAACATAACCTCTGTGTTCTTTGACGGCCACGATTAATGGCAAATCTTTTCCAACCCAAATCCAAGAAGTGAAACGAAGGATAGATGCAAATAAGATAACCTTTAAAAGGACAGAAGTTTTAGTAAGCGCTATGGCAATTTAGAGAAAGTTCAGTTCAGAAAAGATAGAAGTGTAAATTGACGGCTTACCTAAGAATCACGAAAATCTCGCCATTCATCCAAGGTACATACCATTGTACGCCAGCTTAGATGAATATCTGAAGTGGATTGGACCGTTGCTTAGAAATCAAGGTAAGAGATTATATTCTGAATGCGAATATATTATTAAGATTGAGAGTAGGAGGATATAATATAATTATATAGATAAGTGATCCAATTGCGCGATCTGTGTTAATTACGGCTACGTGTTTTGGTTTATTCTCACTTAATATAAGTTTGTTCGATATATACGTAATTTAAGTTAAACTCTTAATAAAAGTTATATTAAGAATTCTAAAATGTCTCATCATTTCGAGAATCCCACACCGCAACTTGGCTGAGAGTTTCATGAGTCAATTTTGCAAAACATCTGGCGGGCAACGGGTAAACCATTCAAAAGCTGGAAGTATAGAAAGACGAGCTAAAATTGCAGCTTTAGCATTTCAAAGTCCAGCTCAACAGTGGATAACAAACGTAAATAAGGTTATTACTGGTAAAAGACCGAAAAGTCCATTGCAAAAGTTTTTGACAGCTCGAAGGAATGAAAGAGACACAAAAATAAGAAGGCGAAGACTTTTTCAAAATGAAAAAAAAATCAAAATTCCAAAAGAAAAACAATCACATAACAAAAGGAGGTGATGCTAGCTACGGAGATAAGCCTAAGAAACCGGATGTTTCTCCAGAAATGTATAATATACTTCTGAAAAATCATTTAGAAAAAATATCTGTCACATACATGAATGACCTGGAAGAATGAACCCGAGCTCAGAGGACATCAGAGAGATGGAGAGAAGAAAAGTCATTCCGGATATCATCTTCATCATTCAAGGAGATTTTATGCCGAAGACTATCTTCAAGTGCTTCTCTTGTGAAGAGGTTACTGTATGGAAGCCGCCAAATAACTACAGCGATGAGATATGGTTTGGCAAACAAAGAAATTGCTCGCAAATCATATTCATCAAAATATTTAATTGATGTAAAAGAGTGTGGTTTATTTGTCGATCCTGAAAACCTATATCTTTGCACGTCTCCAGATGGTCTTATTGAGTCAGACGGTTTAATAGAAATTAAATGCCCATATTCAGCCAAAAATTGTAAAAAATTAAAGGAATTCTGTATATCTAATAAAAAATACGGTGTAACGTCGTCGGTAGTTCGTACACAAAAAAAATTTGTTACAGCCATACTTTAATATATTTAAATAGAATTTAATAGCTTCAAAAATATTCATTAAATAGGCCAAGGCCGGGCGGACAGTCTTTATCACTCGAGGTCAATCCCTAGCTTTTCCGGGCTCCAGTTTACTCCATGGCTCTATCTCTCCAAGTTTCTCCTCTCTCCGTTCGTTCCAGTCTTTTTCAAGTCTCCTTCTCGTCCGTCCGTCTTTTTCTTTCCTCTCAAAATTCACCCCTTTTAAACACCAGGGGCGGGTCCACCACACGCCCCTCGTTTTCCTCATTGGCAGGTCAAAGAAAAGGTCTGCCCTCGTCTTCCTCATTGGCAGATCAAAGAAAAGGTCGCCTCGGCCCCGGCCACCTTCTCTCATTTACGCGGCAAACACAAACACATTCCCCATCCGTCTGGAATCCAAGGGCGCCATAACTCACATCTATTCATCTCACACCTGGGCCTCACAGCCCCACTCTCAATGCATCGACTTGCATACAGACCTCGCTTATTCAAGACTTTCATAAAGGAATGCCTATTGACACCGGCATTCCTTAGCCATTGTAGATTCCAGACCAGATGTCTGCGCTTGTCCGAGGCCAGACAACAAACAATGACCCCATGGCCACCTGCACCTGTCATCCAACATCTGTTTGGGGATGAATGGATAGGGTGATTTCAGATGAATTGACAGGGTGGGGTTCACATCAATCGAAGACGTTACAACTCCTTCCCCCTGAAAAAGGTCCATTTCACTGGACTGCTCTGGCCTCAGGCTAGTTCAGTTCTTAATATTTCACACCGAAAGGTTGTCTTATCTATGAGACTGACCAGGACAGCAATCCAAGTAATAAATACAATCAAAAGTAAAATAAATAAATAAATCCAAAATTCTATAAAACATTCACTTTACAACTAAGTCTTAAATCCCAAATCTTGGATTATTTTTCCTTTTCTATAAGTTACATCACACCTTAAATTTCAGGGTTTCAAAGAAGTTAAATCAAATCATAATATTTCACTAATTCCAATACATTAAATCGCTCAATCAATTGTGTTAAACATCTGTGAGTATTCACCTTACTAAGAGACACAAAAGATTTTCAATAACACATAATATCCTTCCACCTTACACACACACAAACACTCATACTCCTACAGATATTAATTCACACCTAGCACAAATCCAAAGAATTGCTTATTCCCATCTACCTAATTCCAACGATATTAAATAAACAAAATAAACACCTATAAATTCCAAGCTTTGCAAATAACATTAAAAAAATTTTTTTTTTTAAATTAAGAATTTTAAAGCAAGACCTTCTAAATTAAGTTAAATTTTGGCTTTCGGTAGGCACTCTCACAACCATTATGACAAGTTATTCACAATTCATGGTATTGTCTTCCATTACGTTAGTTATTGAGGAAAATTAGACACTTTAATTGGAAGTATAATTAACATACTTCATTAGCTCATGCAATGAATTTACTAAGTTTATATTATGTGCATGGAACAAATTTTCCGACGGCTCTGATTTTCCTTTGGTCGATCTGACTTCCAACCCAATCCAACTCCACCACTTTAATACAAGCTGCTTTACACGATTTTTCCAAATCTGCATCAGAATGTCTATATCGACCATTCGTGATACATCAATCTGCTCTAGCCATCTCATAACCTGTGTCGTTAAATTACATCCATAAGAAGAAGCGCATACAAACTTAAACCTCACTTTCTTAATAATGTACATGCCACATGGCATAACGCATGCGGCATACTTCGGATAACTCATCATGAGAGAACGACGAAAATACCACTTCCACAAATCCAGTACAGTGACCCACGATACCGCGCTATTCTTTTCTACAAACCTTCCATTTTTAATAAAAATAAATTTCGGCTCGCGTCACCTGGTTCAAATTCCTAAACTTATTACATTTAATACGTGGATACGGGTATCGGCTCACTCTTCCTAACCAAACAAAGGGAGAGTACGGTTCGACTGCCCCATCCCGTTTACATCTAAATCTAAAAGATACTCTGTATCCTCTCGTAGCGAATTAATTAATATCTGGGATGTACAACAAGTTTTAATTTTAAACGGCTTTCCCGTATTTAAACTACTATCCTTCTGCCTTAAAGAAATCATCCCAAGATATGAAGGAAACCCTTCTTTCTTTTTAGTGTTAATCATTCTTAAATAGTTACTTCGATCAGGCGGTAATTTAAAATACAGTTGACTTTCCCTTAAAACACCCTGAAAGTTAAAATCCATAAATGGCTTTACCGAATAGAGAATTTCGGAATCTTTCATTATTCCCTCCAAGCTATTCTCTAACCAAATTTGCCAAATCCGGCTTCCTACGGTACAATTTTACTAAATTAAGACGATAAATGGTACTGCGATCTCTTTTTCCGGGTAAATCTATCTCGAAATTAAATTCTGAGCTAAAACTAGACCTATTATCCGTCTCTAAACTGTTCCTATCAATCTCTTTTGGTTTTGAGAGAGGCAAACGCATTGTTAACTCACCTCTCAAACCTCCCCACACATCAGCTTTACACGTGTTTTCTTTTCCTTCATTTAACTGCCCTGCTATCTTAGCCATTATATGATTCCGAAAACCTTCACGATTCACTGTTAACTGCTGCTCACCACCCGTTAACGTCATACTGGTATCTTCTTTTTTCTCGCATTCCCTTCACAACTCAAAATTTCAGGGTTCACTATTCTCTTATCTTCTATCAATTCTAAAGAATCAGCTCCTATTTCATTAGAATTTATTACCCGCTTTGCACACAAAGCGATTTCTTCAACACTTTTTCCACCTGGAAACGGCCCCAGTTCCCTTACACAATGACCAATTCTATCCACATTGATTTCTTCCCTTTTCAAAACCCTAAAATTTACTATTCTTTTCTGTTCCTATACCTCTTACTTCAGAAGGGGGGAAAACGTTCGTCCTTCTCACTGGGAACAATTCTCCTTTTCAAAATCACCAGACATGGCGTTTTCCACGCTTTTACCAACCTGGTTAAATAACGGCCTACACTTAGTAACCGGTTCACCAGCTTCTGCGGTACGTTTTCCTGACACACAATAAACATTTGCGAGATTGTTAATCCTATTCCCTGACTTCAATTCATTTTCGTTTAACTTATTTCTGTGTTGAGCTCTTAGTCTTTCTAACTCAAATTCCCTAGCTAGTCTACGCTCCTCGAATTCCTTAATTTCCCGTCTTTCACGTTGTTCACGTTCCTTAATTTCCCGTTTTACACGTTCTTCGCGTTCCTTAATTTCCTATTTTTCATCCAAAATACCCTCTAACAAATATTTAACTACTTCACCAGTATAGTATTTACTTTGACAAATTCTCTTATTAATTTCCATCCTAGTTAAAGTAATATCAACTTCTACCCCTAATTCTTTCGCAACTTCTAACATTACGTCTTTTCCTTCTCTTAACAGAAACGCCATGATGCACTAATACACACAAAACCAAATCTAAACTTAATCGTTACAAAAAATTATACACAGACTCAAGGTAAACTAACAATACACTAGACCTAGACTTAACTATATTTTACAAATGTGCGCAAATCTAAAACCAACACAATAACCTACTCAACCTTGTACCTACACAACAAGTATAACTACTGTATACTAACTTTCACAAATCTATAATCTCAACAATACCCTATACAATCTGTACCCACACAACTAGTATAACTACTCTATACTAAATTTCACAAATCTAAGACCACAACAATACCCTACACAAATACTGTGCCAACACAACAAGTATAACTACCATATACTAATTTTCACAACTCAAACAAAAATACCAATATCGCACATTTATACACTTCATACAAAACTCAAAATCTTTCTAGTCTCTTATTGTTTACTAAATTTACCTAGTCTTTTTATATTCCTTATCTCAACATTTTACATACAAAAAACAATAATACTCAGTTGCTGTCCCGAAAATAATATAAAGAAAAGACTCACCTTAAAATTTGTAGACGTAGACATAGGAACACTCAGGAACTCTCTTTACACACAAATCACTTCATAAAAAACCGCACTCATCACAAACAGACAGGAACTCGTGACTTCTTGACACTGGGAACTCTTGAAAACGTCCCTCAAAACACACGG
Organism: Trichonephila inaurata madagascariensis; assembly: GCA_019973955.1. Taxonomy (NCBI): domain Eukaryota; kingdom Metazoa; phylum Arthropoda; class Arachnida; order Araneae; family Nephilidae; genus Trichonephila; species Trichonephila inaurata. Next base: position 52,378 of record BMAV01007302.1, read on the forward strand.
GCAAACAGGTCCTCTTAAATCCTCGTTGATTCATCAGGCAGGAACAGGAGACACTTCTATCCGGCTCTTCTCACAGCTGGGGACTCCAGGAAAACATCTCATAGCAGGTAATTCCAAAAATCAGGCGAGCACACTTCATCACTAGCAGGAACAGAAACCTCTCGAAGTCGGCGCTCCCAAAATCAGGCGGGCATTAAAATTCTCTCATCACATTCGCACACGGCTGGCCTTCTTTCTCTATCTCCAATAAAACTAAGGATTCGGGCATCTATTCACCTAAATGCCGGATCAACACCGCTGCCACCAATTTAATATATATATATAGCTGTAACGTCGTCGGTAGTTCGTACACAAAAAAAATTTGTTACAGCCATACTTTAATATATTTAAATAGAATTTAATAGCTTCAAAAATATTCATTAACAGGCCAGGCCGGGCGGGGCAGTCTTTTTTCACTCGAGGTCAATCCCTAGCTTTTCCGGGCTCCAGTTTACCCATGGCTCTATCTCTCCAAGTTTCTCCTCCGTTCGTTCCAGTCTTTTCAAGTCTCCTTCTCGTCCGTCCGTCTTCTTTCTTCCTCTCAAAATTCACCCCTTTTAAACACCAGGGGCGGGTCCACCACACGCCCCTCGTTTTCCTCATTGGCAGGTCAAAAAAGAAAAGGGTCTGCCCCTCGTCTTCCTCATTGGCAGGTCAAAGAAAAGGTCTGCCCTCGTCCCGGGCCACCTTCGTCTCCTCATTTACGCGGCAAACACAAACACATTCCCCATCCGTCTGGAATCCAAGGGCGCCATAACTCACATCTATTCATCTCACACCTGGGCCTCACAGCCCCACTCTCAATGCATCGACTTGCATACAGACCTCACTTATTCAAGACTTTCATAAAGGAATGCCTATTGACACCGGCATTCCTTAGCCATTGTAGATTCCAGACCAGATGTCTGCGCTTGTCCGAGGCCAGACAACAAACATGACCCCATGGCCACCTGCACCTGTCATCCAACATCTGTTTGGGGATGAATGGATAGGGTGATTTCAGATGAATAGATAGGGTGGGGTTCACATCAATCGAAGACGTTACAACGGTTTGTGACAGTTCATGATGATGGATCGTTTCATCTGCCATCTATACACAAGTTTTACTATCAAATTCAAGGACAATTAAGCATCACAAATCGTAAATGGTGTGATCTTTTCTTGTGGTACGGAGAAAATACACAAACAATTCGCGTTAATCGGGACAAACACATTTGGAATAATAATTTACCAAAGCTGAAGCAATTTTATTTTAATTTAATTTTACCTGAAATTTTAGATCCAAGAGTGACGCGAAATATACTATTGAGAGAGCTTCCTCAAACCTAAATTATTAGCCAGGGAAGAAGAAAAAGCACACACAATGCGGAAGAAATTAAAAAACCACCACTCTATTTGACAACGCAAACGTTGATATATATAAGTTCAAGAAACGCATTTCACCCCCAATACCCAATAAACCTTCAGTTATTATTGAAGATAAAAATCCATATCCTAAAAGAAAAAGAAAACCCAAAGTGATATTTGACTTATAAAGACAAAATGTGCTTTATTTTTATTTCACTGTTATTAACATCCTGATTCCAATTTATTTGCAATAAATGGAGAGAAGCATTATCCAACCTGAAATTAATATCCTATCAGATGCATAAGGAAAAATTCCGCCCATGAACTGACATCGTAAATGGCGTAAAGATGATGGAAGTTGTTTGTTAATAAAACGTGCAAACAGCATATAAATTAAAGATATTCTGATAAAACGGCATTCACCGGGATAGTTCAAAAAGACGAGAGATAAATTGCATTTGCGCTATTGGTGGAATTTGTCTTTCTTGATCACCGCAAAAAGTGTAGAATTTTTACACTATCGCCTGTAGTAAATATCACCACCTAGAATAACATACTTTTAAAATGTATTAAATGCAAAAATGATGTTTTTCGCAGCTTTAAAAAAAAAAAATAATGTATCGAAAAAACCCCCTGTTTAGATTAATTTGTTTTTTTTTGTTTTAAAAAAAAAAAACAAAGAGATTTCTAAAAAAATTTTTAAAGTTTACGTGCTGGTACCCCCAAAAATTTTTAAAAATGTAGACAATCCAATAAAAACTGGTCCTATAAATATTTACTTTAATGCAATGTACCTAACCCAAATTATTAAAGCAGTTTTTTTATGTAAACACTTACTTTGATACTGTGGAGTGACACGTGGGAACAGAGTCCCGCCCTCCCCCACTCTGGAAACTTTTGTGTTAAATATAAATTTAATGCACAGGCAAATGGTTCCCAATTTTTTTAATTATTTTAAATTTAATATACATGTTTTTTTTGAAATACCGTTATGAATAGGTTTAGGGAAAACGACCCGAAGAGAATAAGGATTTATAAAAAAAAAAACTTTTAAATTTGCTTAACTTTTTTAAAATTTAGGGTTGCTAATTCATACAAAATACACATAATTTCTCCCCACAGTTTTGAACATTTTTACAAAAAAAAGTATTTAGTAAGTGAAAATATTTCTCAACGCGAGTTATTACAAAACAAAATATAAAAAAGAATTAAAAACCCGGGAAAAAGAAATGCTACTGCAGATAATTTCCCCTAATTTTTATGGGCCCAAAAGTTTTGTGTAAAAAATTTTGAACACTTATCAGTTACTAAAAAGTAATACATGCGTTGGTGACAATTGATCAAAAATTAATATTATCAATGAGTAAAAAAACATTTTAAAATTTTCATCATGAAATTTTTTTAAAAAAAAAAAAATACTTTTTTTAAAAATTTTCTTGGGACATATATCAAAAAATATGTTTATCTGTATACTTTTTAAAAAATTTTTTTAAGAAAATATTCTTCTAAGTGTGGAATTTGGGGTTGGGAAAGGGATTCCCCAAAAAAATCTTTCAGTTCTAAAAAGTTTTTGAGGGTCGAAAGATTTCACCACTGATCTTTTTTCAGAAATAAGAACTCCCATGGTCAAAATTTACTGCTGTTTTAACCCCCACCACCCTAAAAAAGTTTTTAAAAAAGAACTAGCATTACTTTTACCCGTTTTACAACTAGTCAACCCTTTAACAGTGCCCCCTTTCTCTGGGGGGAAATTGCACACCGGAAATACTCAATATTTGTCCTTTTGAGTAAGAAAATAAACGCAGATCCTATACAACAGATGCTCCCAAACTTTTGTTTCATAGCCCCCTTTTGCGAATTTTTTTCGGTTTGGGGTAGACCCCTGCTTACCAGTACCCACACAGGAATTTTTCAAGGGGGGGGGGGTCCGGGGTCGAAAGTTCACCAATCTTGTATCATGCTCCTTTAGATTTTGTCGATTTTCGGGAACAAAACACAGTAAAAAACTAATTCTTGAATAAATAATTAGCATTAATTAATAAATTTAATCATTAATAACAAATACTTAGTATGACGTGGTGGGCGCCAAATGATAAGAGACAGACGGGGAAGGGGTTCTTTACTAAGTCCACTAGTTATTAAAACACGTTTATTAGACAAAACAAACACATTTACATACATAACTAGAGAACTAACAGTTGACATAGAATTGATAGGGATCGGAGCGCATGCTCATTACTTCCTTACAGTTCCGAAACTTGGCCATCACTGAAGATTGTTCTGTTCGCTAGAGGGCGCGAAAGTCTCTTTACTGTTAATATGGAAGAGTCTAAATAACGGGGGGTTACATTAGTTAAATTTTACGTACTATATACTTAGAATTCTAATCAATCGGAAAAAAAAATCAAGGGCTTTGGGAGGTTCCGGACCCCAGGACCCCTCCCTTGTGTGCGCCACTGCTGCTTACCTAATATTGAATTTTTGCAGATTTACCAATTTAATGATAAGTGATATAGATCTACTTACTTTAAACTATTTAAATTTCTAACGGAAGTGAAGTATGGTGTTTAAAACTTACGAAAAAACACACATTAATTGAATTAAAATTTAATTAATACATATAAAAAATAAACGAGCAACAAACAAATGCTTTTAAAGAGAGGAATAAATCTGGTGCTTCAGTAACAATTTTTCAACATTTGGAACAAAAGCCCTCGTGTAGCTGAACAGTACGACTTTAATATTCACTCACTCACTCACTATTCATTGTTCATGTGTAAGCCGAGATTCGAATAATTACGTATTCCTCGAATTCTGAATTACATCGTTGATAAAAGTGTCGCATAACAATACACCTGACATATTCTATGTTGTACATGTAAATGAAAATTCAAGTTTTAAGTCGTATACTGTTATTAATTTTAGTAACAATGATTATAATTTGATGTTAATGTCATTCGATAATAATGAGAGATTAGCTTCTATATAATATAATTGTAGGTTAAAACGATTTTGATCTCAAAGAAAATAATTAAAAGTAAAAACTTTTTAAAAACAAGCTTTTATTTAAATGCTCTAAAAAGAATAAAATAAACTTTTTTTAAAAATTTTGTTATTAACTTATAAAATGTACCAATTTATGACAGAAAAGCTTGTCGCGATTAATCCCGTACTTTTACTTAGTTTGAAAATTTTAAAAATTAAAATCAATCGGATCAAGTTATTTAATTTGCTTGTTTATCTACTCAGACAAATCTCGTGACAAGCTTTTATATCATAAATTGTGTAACGACTTTATAAGTTGATAGCAAAAAAAGTTTTAAAAGAAAAGTTTATTTTATTCTTTTTAGAGCATTTAAATAAAAGCTTGTTTTTAAAAAAGTTTTTTTACTTTTAATTTAATTTTTACTTTTTAGTTATCACTGGACAGAGGTTTCTCAGTCTTTTAATCTCATCAACGTATCATTGTTGCAAGGTCGTTTACCGGTTAATTTTGAACAGTCCAGCTAAGGGGTAATCAACCTTTTTTTCCCGCCAAGCCACATAAATATATATGATAGATATTTCTCTCGGCCGCAACAAGAGGATAATGGAAAAGGGGGATGAACACTGTTAGACCAATACAACATTGGACAATACAAAATTAATTAAAATATTAAAACTAATTTTTTTTTCTTTTACTATAATATTATATTAAAAACGAAAAACAGTTTGTTTTTTTTAAATCCGTAATTTTAAACCAATTTTTTTCAATTCTTGTGCAGAGTTTGGAAAATGCTATTCTACAAACGAAAAAATATTTTCGTGCGATTATATAATCATGGACAAAAAAATTAACGCTCCAAAATGGAGTCGTCAAAAGGAAACGAAATTTTACATACGTAATGACAACTTTGATGTAAGTAAATGATTAGAAAATCAAAGAAAAAGGATCAATTATTTCAGAGAAAAAGGCGAAAGAACGGAGGATTTAATACCCTGTTGAACCCCCTCTAGCCCTAATGCACGATGCAATACGATCGAGCATTAAGACATATAAGCTCTGTATGATGTCTTGAGACATTTCATTCCATATTGCCTCTAGTTCGTTCAAAATCAATGGATTCCCAACTCGCCGTCCCAAATTATCCCACATTTGCTCGATTGGAGACAAATCTGGGAATAGGGCAGGTCAAGGAATGGTAGTAACAGTGCGGAGACAGTCTTGTGACATCATTGCCATGTGAGGCCGAGCATTGTCTTGTTGAAAAATGGCTCCTGGGAGCCGTTGCATGAATGGCAACACATGTAGTTGAAGGATGTCATGGACATACAATTGGGCTGTCATGGTACCACGGATCAACGGTAGGGGTGAACGTGTATTGTACGCAATGGCACCCCATACCATCACAGCAGCTGTGGGAGAGATGTGTTTCTGTAAGGCAAGGGCAGGATTGTGGCTTTCACCACAGGGTCTCCACACACGAACACGACTGTCATCACTGCTCAGATTGAATCTGGATTTGTCGCTAAAGCAGACCTGGTTCTATTCCACTGCAGTCCAGCTTCATCGTGCCCAGTACCAGTCCAAACGAAAGCTTTGATGGTTGGGTGTCAAGGGCAGCCCACGTAATGGACGCCGCGATTCCAAATGTCCTTTAGCCAGGCGCCTTCGCATGGTTCGAGAAGATCATGGGCCCCTAGTGAAGGTGCTACCTGTACACGAATGGCGGTCGATGAAGCAATATTTGTACGCGTACATTTCTAAAGATATTGTGGTCTTTTCGACGACTGGTCTGTCGAGGGCATCCTCAGCCTGGTATTCGTGTAAATGACATCTCTCGGATCTACTAGTCCCAACACTTCCTCACAACACAATCAGATCGAACTAATTGACGAGCTACTCGCCTACCTGACCACCCAGCTTTCAACATGCCGATGATTCTCCCCCTTTCAAACTGCGGCAGCTGCTCATATTGTCCTCGGAAACGGCGTAATGATATGTTTAACTCCTCTCCTTTGTAAAGGATTCAGCACACTCAAACAAGTTATGGTTACCTGCTTTACACTCCACCTGTCAAGCTGTTTAAGAATCGGTGAATGTTCACTTACTCGAAATCTCTGATAGCGAGAGAGGAAGGGAAATTTCCATGACAATATGTCATGCATTTAAAAATGTTCGCGCAACGCCGGGGGAAAATAAACGTGTCTGACAAAGAAACGAAGCAAAAAAATTTCGTAACAGGGAATTTTAAGTTATACACTCGGTAAAAGCCCGAGAAACGCCGGGCTAGGTGGAGGAGGGTGTGTGTGGTGGGGGGCTGGAAATCATTTTGAAAAAGAGTATTAGAAGTGCTAATTTTGTGAAGGAAAGGGAAAATTTATAAAAGTAGAAAAAGCCCGTAAAACTAATCTTTTTAACTAATTGCGATATCGGAAGATAAATGGTCAAAACATCCATATTCATCCAAACTAAGCAAGTATACCAAATTTCAGCTCAATCGGTTGAAGACATCAGCTTCAAAATTGAGTTGCAAGATTCCACCCGAACAAATTTCTGTAATTAATATCTTTTTAACTAATTGCGATATCAGAATAGGAATGGTCAAAACATGCATTGTCATCCAAACTAAACGTGTAGACAAAATTTCTGCTCAATCGGTTGTAGACATCAGCTTCAAAAATGAGTTGCAAGATTCCACCCGAATATTTTACACTGCAAGTTAAATAAAAGCTTGTAAAAATTATAAGCTCCTTTCCTAATTCATTTCAAACATATTGTTTAATTTTTACGCATGTGTGTGTGTGTTTCATAACCAAATAACAGCTTCATTTAATGTAGTAACACAGAAAATAGGCTACATTATGTGGTATCCTGCTTAAGAAAATGTAGATGATAGGAACAAATTGTACTTAAATTTGAATTTATGAATTTCCTTATAAGAAACACTCATCGAGAACATAATAAGTTTCGATACGAGTCTTTTAAAAGAAAGCGTCATTTTTCTGTGAAAATGGTCATTAGAGCACTTTTTTATAATTGTTATAATCTTTTTTAACCACATTTCCATTTCTTATTTTATAAATTAATGTTATTATTTCTGGTATTCATGAAAATACGACAAAACTGTGTAGTAAGAATTCCATTTTAAACGACATAAACTGAAGACAAAAAGAGTATCTGGTGTCTCCCTCTTGGTCCCTCCACAATAAAGGGGAGGGATAGAATCTCAATCTGTGGTTTTTACGACTGCTTGACCCCCGTTTGCCCTTCTTCACTGTACAAAGACGAAAATTGCTCATCGTGCATTATGCAAGAAAAACTTGTGCATTCTAGCTGTTATTGTGTTTCCTTTAGCTGTTTGAAAGTAATTTCCACTCCTCCCAAAATTTTTTCTTCTTCTTTTTTGTCATCCCAAAGAATCAGCTCGTTGGCTTCTTCATATTTTTAAAATCCAGTTATTTGTATTGATTTATAAAAAAGTTATTACGTTAATTAAATATCTTCAATGAATGCACAATTCAAAAATTATTAGTAACATAAAAATACATATACTAATAAAGGCTGAAATCTGCTTTAACAAAGTGTTATTTTATACATCAGTATATAATTTTATTAATTCAAGGGATTAATATACTTTTACTGAATGTATGTAATGTATATGTATATATATACTACGTAATTTTATTTAAAATACCAATTTTAAAAATGAAACTTTACAAATAATTTTTTTAAATCCTTTTTCTTAGACATGATACATAAAAAGATAATTACATACTTATCAATAAAATTAAACCTTTATCACAGAACAGCTAACCATGAATTGCAGTACCAGTAGTGTCAAAGTGATGTATGACAATTAGACTTATTCTATGCTGCATATGTAAAGTAAAATTCAAGTTTTGATTCATACAGTTATTGATTTTTAGTAACAACAATAATAATGATTTATTATTAATACCATTACATTGCAGTCAGAGATTAGCTCTTATATGATATAATTATATGTTAAAATGATTTTTGTCTCATAGAAAATTACTAGCTATTTTACAAACTTTTTCATTTGGAAAAAAACACATTAAAAAATTACAGATTTACAGACATTATTAGTTTCTGGTTTATGCTTTTACAAATTTTATATGTGTTTTTCTCAGATTTTCGTTTTGGAAGATATGAAAGGGTTTTCTATTCAAGATAATTTTGTAATTTTTTAAAGATACTTATCTATACATATAAATAAAAAATAAAGTGTCTGTTTGTAATTTGAAATTAACAGCTTTTTACTAAATGCATTTAAAAGTATATAAGGTACTTATATGAAAAAATCAATTTTTAAAATTTTGGTCTGTCTGTCTGTTTGTTCTGGCTAATCTCTGAAACGGCTTTACTAATTTTGACAAAACTTTCACTGGCAGATAGCTAATGTTATAAGAAATAACTTAGGCTACTTTTATTATAGAAAAAAAAATTAGGGCTCCGCGAAAATAAAATTAAAACCAATGAAATGGTGAACAATATCCGTTTCAAATAGGGATCATTTATTTCAATCGACAGTGTCAAAGGTTATGCATCCCTCTCACCAGTGGCGCACACAAGGGGGTTCCTTGGGGTCCGGCCCCCCTAAAGCCCTTGATTTTTTTCCGATTGGTTATAATTCTAAGTATATAATACGTAAAATTTAATTAAATATTTGTTATTAATGATTAATTTTATTAATTAATGCTAATTATTTATTCCATAATTAGTTTTTTACTGTGTTTTGTTCCTGAAAATCGACAAAGTCAAAAATAGCATGGTACAAGAAAGATGAACTTTCAACCCCAGACCCCCTTGAAAAATTCTGTGTGCGCTACTGCCTCTCACCCCTTGCTTGCAGCGGCTTCCTTTCATCCGGTCCTCACCCCATCGACAGTGTCAAAGGTCACGTGTCCCTCTCCCCTAGCCCCGGCTGGAAGTTTCTTTTCACCCTACTGTTTTTTAGACCAGTTTTGAACTGACTATTGTATATAGAGAGATAGTTCAGTAAATTTAATATTGTATATAGAGATTGTTCAGTAAATTTAATATTGTAAGAGAGATTGTTCAATAAATTCAATATTGTATATAGAGATTTAATATTAACGTATTACACATTAGGGCGTTAAAATTTAAAAATCTTTTTATCAGCTATTATATCTACAGACTTAAAATTAAGCAAACATGGTTTTTTATTTAGCTGAGATATGCAAAAAGCTTCTTTTTGTTTAATTTACTATTCCCGTAAAATTTGTGATATAGTCAATCTTTCTCGACCATATCTTTGAGGGTCAGCGTAAGTTAGAGGTGTGGGGTTCTCGAAATGAAGAGACATTTTAGAATTCTTAAAATGACTTTATTAAGCGTTTAACTTAATATTCTTATATATTGAACAAACTCATATTAAGTGAGAATAAACCAAAACACGTAGCCGTAGCTAACACAGATCGCGCAATTGGATCACTTATCTAAATAATTATATTATCCGCCTACTCTAAAGCCTAATAATATTACGATTTCTTATATCAAATGATTTGTCCTACCTTGAATTCCACGCAACGGTTCAAACACCTTCAGATAAGCTGTTGGGCTCGCGTGCAATACAATGCACCTTGTAGCAATGGCTAGATATCCGTGAATCTTGGGTAGGCCGTCAAATTACACTTCTACCTTTTCCAAACTGAACTTTCTCTAAATTGCCATCATGCTTAAAACAACTTCTGTCCTTTTAAAGGCTATCTTATTTGCATCTATACTTTCATTTCACTTCTTGGATTTGGGTTGAAAAAGTTTTTGCCATTAATTTTGGGCCCGTCAAAGAACCCAGGGTTATGTTACAGAAAGGACCGTGAGCCGTCACAACCTCCAAGAAGAAAAAACGGGATTTATGCAGGTCTAAATGGCCCTTAAGAAATTACGTGCCTAAATTTTATTTTTTAATGTCCTCACTTTCTAAGTTTTATTTAAATTTTAACCCTTTTGAATCCTCATTTTAACTCTTAATTTCAATATTTAACTTAAACTTTAATTTTCATTATTCATCTTAAAATTTAAATTTAATATTCCTCCAATTTGAACTTTGACACTAAAATAAATTTTACTCAATTAACTAGACCAACATTAAAAGTTTTGCATTTTAATCATGGTACATTCTCACTTTTACATATGTGGGGGTATGCCTCATCTGAGCGGAGGGACCGGGAAAAAAACCATCCTTGACTTAGATGGGAAAAAAACGAGGTCCGCATAACCCTTAACTTAAATCTACTTAATTATTACTTAACATTACTTAAACTACTATACAATTTTATCTTCCATTGTTTATCCATCCATTACAAAGAGACTTGGAGGCTTGGTTTTCAAATTGGAATTCAGGGTCTGTCACCCTGAAATAAAAACTCTTTAAGTTACTTGGCAAAATCTATATTCACATAATATCAGTATGTTTCACAATTTTTATGCATTATGTATCACTTTTAAATTACAACAAACTTTCATGTATACCCCGCATATGGTTCCGTCAAACTTCCAATGAGTCGCGCAGCTCCGTTAATGTTATTGTTAGTAACCTGACTACGCCGCTTTTCCCTGAACCAGATGTACATTAATATGGAACAATATAACGGTATATATATATATACACTATACAATTACAAACATTTTTTCACAAACTTAAAACAAAAAACAAAGGAATTGTCGCATCTCAACGAAGTCATACACTGAAGTAAACTGCATGATTACAATTGTTTTCAAATCAATTGAGAAAATTTTACAAGTCAAAAGTTCAAAAAAATATACATTCATTGTAGTGTCAACTTTTGTTTGGGATTATAATTTTTAAACACTGCCAGAGACTTCCTTCTTGCAATAATTCTTCCGACCACTTGTTGGAAAGAACATAAAAATGAAACAATACAACCTGATTTTATGGCTTGCTCCTACTAGGACTTCCATTGACAAAGTACTGTTATTTTTTCCCTCCTCTTCATTCCTCGGGTGCTTTTAATCCTATATGTTGCCGATGTAGGGTCTGTGAGTTTCTCTTCCGGTTTTTCCCTAGCTTGACTTGACTTCACTCCATTGGCTGGTCGGGACTCCTGGTCCTGTTTCTTGCGTGGTCTCAGGTTATAGCAAGCACTATCTTGAACCACAGCTGCTTCCTTCCGGTTCTTCTTCCTCCTTATAAAAATATTATCTGATGACAATGGTCTTTTATTTATTTTATTGGGTCCACGTTTCTGCCATTTTCTTTGTGGTCCACTTGACCAAGCTCCATACGACCGTTTATCCCCTATTCTATCTTGACGCTTTCTTTCAATTTTTGTCTTATTACTGGAAAAAGAGCTAGGTAGTAATCTGGTAAGTGATCCGCGCTTATCGGCACTATCCGTGTGTTTCTCACATTGATTTGATCTGAGATTTATCCCTTTTTCCTCTAACTCACGCTTTACCTCAGACCCTTTCTTCTTACCATATTGCGACTCATTTGATCTTCGATGTGTTTTCCAAACTACTCGTTTCCTGACGTGAACTAATACTGTCCGAGCGACCTGTTCCTAACTTAATCTCGTCACATTTCCTATGACGATATATACTTACTTGATCAACATTGACGGTTAACCTTTTTCCTGACCTCCATATTATAATATTATTATTATTTCTTACTTCTAACACTCTATACGGACCTTCAAATTTTTGTTTAAATTTCGCGAATATTTTATTCGCTGCTGAACTTAAAGAATGTGTCTCTAACAAGACCCAGTCATTTACCTTAATTTGTACATCCCGCCTGCGTCTATTATAATATTTTTCCATCTTTCATGTTTAGTTTTGTTTTTCGTCTAGCTTCATCAAACAGTTTTCAATATTTTATCAAAAACAGTTCCGTCCGAAACCATTACTAATTTTGAAATGGGGTAATCAACTTCGACTCAAAATAATTCCAGGGTTTTATCCCGTCGTTTCATTCACTGCCGAATGAATAGCGGGGGCAAACTCACGTAAGAATTGGTCCCACGTATGGTGTTGATCATTTACATAATTTGCAATCATTTGCACTAGATCGCAATTTACGCGTTCGGTTCTATTCGCTTGAGGCCTATATGCAACAGTCTTCACATGCCTTATGCCTTTAAACTTTCACTTAAATGTTCAAAATTTCGGGTATAAATTGGGACCGTTAAAATTATTAATTTTATTGGGGCTCTAAAACGCGATATAAAATTATCAAAAAGTATCCGCTTATAAAGAGCCGAGGCCCTTTTTTAAAAGGTATAATTTCAGAACATTTGCTGAAATGATCGGTAATTACTAAAACATATCGATTACGTCTCACTCTCGATGTAGGATACGGACCTAACAAATCTAACGTAACCGTCTCATTTGGATAATTTGATGAATCGGATTTAATCGACCAGCTGGGTAACGCGTTTTTATAATTATTAACTTGGCACATATGGCATGTAGATACTTATTGATCAATAAATTTTCTGATATACGAGAAATAACATACGTCCCGTATTTTATGATAAGTTTTAAATCTGCCAAAATGCCCTGCGATTGGCTTGTCATGAAATTCGAATAAGATGTCATTTCTTAGACTTTGGAATGTATACACGCATTTCACCTAACGACGTTGCGTGTTTCGCATAAAACAACAAGCCTTCAATTAGACGGAAGTCGGGACCACTACATATTTCGCATTAACAGAGTTATCTTCCGGGTTTTAATACATAGATTGACCTACCCGGTCATTCTTTGCTCTGTTATTAACCCGTTCTGCGCGAAGTACTATATCTCTGATTATTGCACAATTAACTTTTTCTCACATTATACTTTCAACCGGTTTCAGATAAAATATCCGCCACCGCATTTTGAGTTCCAGGTCTATGTTCCCTTTCTTTATTAAATTCCGCTAATTTGAGTGCCCATCTGATCATAATACTCGACAAATTTTTTTCCATGAGTTAAACGCGTTAAAGCAGCGTGATCTGTAATAAGTTTAATAGGCATTGATCCTAAATATGTTCGGAATTTGTTCAACGCCCATACTATTGCTAGACATTCTCTTTCGGTTACCGTATAATTCCTTTCCGCGTTGTTCAGAGTACGTGAAGCAAATATAACTGGTCTTTGTTCTTGATTTAGAACTGTTCCCAAACCTATTGAACTTGCATCTGTAAATAACTCGAAGGGCTTTTTAAGCTCCGGCAATTTTAAAACTGGCGCCTTTGTTATGGCCGCCTTGACCGCGTCGAATACCTTCTGTGCATCAGTGGACCAGAAGAAATTTTTTTAATTTCCGTTTAAGATTATAAAGGAGCTCACAAAGATCAGCATAATTTTTAATAAATTTCGAGTACCACTAGGACATACCCAAAATCTTGGATACCTCTTTGAGTTCCGTGGTGGTTTCATCTCGAGTATGGCTCGAACCTTTTTCTCATCCGTTTTGATTCCTTCCTAAATAATAATCAATCCTAAATACTTCAATTCATCGCACCCAAATTTACATTTATCCTTTATGTCAATCTGCATCTTAATAACGAAAAACCTCCTTAAAGGCTTCAACATGGTGAGTGAACGATGGAACATACCTTACGTCTTCCATGTAAACACTCACAAACTTCCCATCACGGTTTCAGGATTAGGTCAATTACCTTCTGAAAATTGGGAGCCGCCCCTGATAAGCTGAATGGCATACGCATAAATGCGTTAAGTGCCACTTTTTACTACGAATGCGGTCTTAACAATATCACTGGGGTTTACTGTGTAATGATTTCACTCAGCTCTAAGTTAACTATTTTTTTCCATATGAAAATCATCATAAGAAAGATAAATAAAATGGTATATTCTATTACAGTTCAATATTAATTTCGATTCTCTTTCGCACTCTCTTCCGTTCCTGGATTTTTCAAGCCAGGAGGCAGCTGTACTTCGCGGGCTGGTCCGTAATCACTTCAAGTCTCTCCCGTTTCCTCGATCTTTCAAGCCAGGAGACCGCTGTACTTCGCGGGCTCGTTATCGCTCTTCCTATCGCTCAAGGGACGTCCGAACCACTCCCTTCAAAGATCCAGTCTTATTTCTTTGTCCGGACTCTCTCGCCCTTTTTATATCATCTCTTTCTCCTAGTCATCCACCGCTCATCTGTTTGTCGGCCTCAGTTCCCATGGTTCTGCTGCCGCCTTCCGGTCTCGGCTCCCTTGATGTCGTACCCCTCTGCCGCTCCAAATCTGGTCTCGTTTCCGCTAGTCCCAAAGAGGCACCGAGGCTGGGGCACATTTTTACGTTCTCAGTCGCGACGTCGTCACCGAGTTCTGGGAAAATGAACACACAATGATAAGGCGCCTCTTTTTGACAGTCCGGTCAACTGGGCAAAAAAGGTGGCGAAACTCGACCACCCAGCTACGAAATTCCTTTCCAACAATTAGGGAAAATTCCTGGAATTTTCGCAGCTTCTGTCGGCAAGGGATCTGTTGGAAAATAGGGTAAAGAGATATGCTTCGTCACAGCTGCCTTCCCCTTCAAGTGTCCATTTCATGAGACACTAGGAAGTTACATCCTTTACTGGCAACTCTGCGAGTGGTCCTGATTCAGTGAAACCATTCTCGGGCAGAGCAATTAACTTAAATACACACATAACTAAAATAACACTAAGTCAATTCTCCACGAGGATTTTACCAGTTGTTCCCTTTTATCCTATATCTATTTTGCATACCAAGAGGCTCAAAGTTTTGATAACAAGCACCTTAATCATTTTTACACATACAACACAGACATACATTCACACACACAGAAAAAAGAATAAATTTAAAAGAAAAAAACTGAAAAGGCATCACTCTAATCTACTTAATCCGTCGCATATGGTGAGGCGCCAACCCTTTCCACAATTTTCATCTATGTTCGGCAAAGGGAAAAACTCTATACGTGTTATTCCATTTAGGCGGCGATAATCTACACATGGCCTTGGAACCCGATATATACTCTCAACCAGAATGAGAGGCGACGTAAAGTCAGGTTGACCTATCTCGATCACTCCCAAGTCCAAAAGTCGTTTTATTTCATCTTTTAAGATGTTGATTTGTCTAGGGGACATGCGGTATGGTTTCGTTTTAATGGGTTTTTCTGAAATTAACTCGATATCCATTTTCATTAAATGAGTTGTCCCTGGGTCCAAGGAAAACGCTTCTCTATTTTTAATTATTACGTTTTTTAACTCTTTAATCTGATCAGTGGATAACTTGTCTAATAGATGGCTCTCTTTACATACCTCCTCGTAATAGAACGTAGTACTCCGTTTTAACGGGTTAGGGATTTCCGCATCCTTCTCAATATCTTCCTAAACCTCTTCTATTACTAGGTTTACAGCTTCTGGCCTCCGATGATATGGTTTCATAAGGTTGACATGATAAATTGTATCCCTTTTCCCCGGTAAATCTACCACATAGTTGGTCTCCGAAATTTTATTTAAAACCTTTCCCGGACCGATCCAGTTTACATCCATTTTATTCCGTAGGGAGGTGGCCATTTCCAATACCAGATCGCCTTTTTGAAATTTCCTTTCCACGCAGTTCCGATAGTACCAAGTCTTCCTTTTTTGTTGGCATTCTTCCATCTGTACACTAAAATTTCTCGAGAACTCAGGGATGAAAAGAATAAGTTCCGAAACCAATCTGCCTATCAATTTCGCGAACGTATTCTGGCAAACTTTGTCCCGGGTAAGTTTTCTCCCGTCAATCCTCTTCTCGTAAATTAGGGTTTGAGGGGTCTCAAATTCCCTCGCTATCACCCATTCGGAGGGGCTAAGACCTTTGTTTTCATGCGAAATGGCGCGTAACGCAAATAATGCTGATAGGATCCGTTTTTCCCCCTTTTCTGCGCAAAGAACCTTCAAGGCGAGTTTTAAAATCCCCTGAACCCTTCCTAATGAGTCACTAAACGGGTGGCTCAACTGTTTAATTTCTAGTGTGAATTTCAAGGGCACATGTAGTTTTCGGGATTCGTCCCCTCCTTCCATCCCAGTATCCCTGTCTAGATTTCCTTCCCTTGTTTGACAACATTCGTCAAAACCTAATTTAGCTTTTTCCCACAATACATTGAGATATTTGCCCTTCTCTCTCTCTGAACTAATATCGGAGTTCTTTAATTGAGCTGACTCCCCTTCATTTTTTTCGACAAACGCCGGAAACCCTATCGTTGGTTCAACGATAGAATTTCTATCGTTGAAAACTGGATCTGTGATTTCAATTAAAAAGTCGCTCCTCGAGTTTAAACATAGCTCCTTTTCCTTCTCGAAAGGAACTACTTCACTAACGTTTTGAGTCTCAGTCGTATTTATTACAAGCACGTTCTTTTCACTTGACTCAACGAGTTCCGCTATGCGGTTGCTTAACAGGTAAGGTTCGCTTGAGCTGCTATCAGATTTAATATCAGCCTTAGTGCAAAACACGCCTCCCTTAGTCTTAAATTTTACCTTTGCGAGGGGTAAACTATGGCATATGTCATCCAACGGGCTTTTGACCCAAAAATATTCTCCCAAATAATTGTTCTTATCTATCCAACTACTCGCACACAAATCTATGGTAGACCCGGTATCTCTTAAACATTGACGGTTAAACATAATTCAAATCTAACTGTAAATTTTTCAAAAGAGTCCTCATTTTCCGAGTTTAATCTTAAACTAGCCACTGTTTCAAAATTGTTTTTTGTAAGTTTAGGGCAAGAGGGTTTTATGTGACCGACTTCATTGCAATAATAACAAATAATGGGTTTTTTCCTTTCGAATGGTCTCTCCCCTTCCCTTTTACTATCACTAATTCTATTCCCCTTTATTCCTTTTCCTTCCTCAATCTTACACATTTTATTTTTTTCTGTTACTATCCCCATTTCTTCAGACGGTTGAAAAATGTTCGTGTATCTCATAGGGGGGTCACAATTATCGTTTTCGAAATCCCACGACGTGGCGTCCTCCACTCTTGACTTAACTAACGCGTTAATTAACGGCTTACACTTGCTAACCGGTTCCCTAAGTTCCACGGTACGGTTTCCCGTCAAATAACAGACATTTGTAAGATTGTTCCTTTTATCACCTGCATTCATGTTGAACTCTTGTTCTTTCAACTTATTTCTGAGTTTAGCTCTCAGTCGTTCTAACTCCAATTCTTTCATTTGCTTACGCTCCTCAAACTCTCAGGCCCTGATTAGTCTTTCATTTTCTTCTAAAACTCCCTCCATCACCGCTTTAATCGTTTCTATATCGTTACTCTCATTTTGTAAAATTCTATCCTTAATTTCTACTTTTCTTAGATCACCGTTGACTTCCACCCCTAATTCCCTTCCTACCTCTAACAAGTCACCTTTTCTTAATCTTAAAAGGAAAGTCATCATGCAATAATAAACAACTAAACAAGAGTACTACAATAAATCGAAGAGAACACACATATACCAAACAACACAATCCTATTAGTACAATTAAAATACCCCGAAGTAACTATGCAATAATACACAATAAACAACTAAACAAGAGTGCTACAATAAATGAAAAAATCACTTTTATACCAAAACAATACAATCCTATTGTTATTGCCTAAAAACCGTAAAGTAACTATGCAAAAATTGACAATAAGTACTTTACACTACAACCGTACGCCTCTATCAATATCATAAAATAAAAAACACGATTCTGGCCCCGTTCACAAATTAACATAATAGAAAAAAAGTACACTTTCATACTAAAACAACTCTTTTAGACTCTTGGCAAACAAAATTCATTAGCGCGAGCACAAATTTCACTTAGATTTCCAAAAAATACTAAGTTAACAAATAAATAAATCGCTACTCTGCTCCGAGCATAATCTCAAAGAAAAAGGACTTACCTCTAGCACAATGGGGTGCTGCGCCTTCACATTCTTTGGTCGTTTGAAGCACTCCTTCGTAGAGCCACACCCTTCTTTTCCTTCGGCGAACTTTTAACTCCACTGGTATAAACAGTCCACACTCTTGACAGGGCAGTTTCTCTCGTATATCGTGCACACACACAAAAGAGTCCGTCTCACTCGATTCGGAAGATAATCCTTTTTACTATTCAGGCGTAAATTACAGCATTTATTCCATTTAAATCCCACCTCTGCCACCAAATATATAAATAGTATAGATGTAATGATTTCACTCAGCTCTAGGTTAACTATTTATTTCCATATGAAAATCATCAAAAGAAAGATAAATAAAATGGTATATTCTATTACAGTTCAATATCAATTTCGAGTCTCTTACGCACTCTCTTCCGTTCCTGGATTTTCCAAGCCAGGAGACCGCTGTACTTCGCGGGCTGGTCCGTAATCACTTCGAGTCTCTTCCGTACTCTCTCCGTTTCCTCGATCTTTCAAGCCAGGAGACCGCTGTACTTCGCGGGCTCGTTATCGCTCTTCCTATCGCTCAAGGGACGTCCGAACCGATCCCTTCAAAGATCCAGTCTTTTTTTCTTTGTTCGGACTCTCTCGCCCTTTTTATATCATCTCTTTCTCCTAGTCATCCACCGCTCATCTGTTTGTCGGCCTCAGTCCCCATGGTTCTGCTGCCGCCTTCCGGTCTCGGCTCCCTTGATGTCGTACCCCTCTGCCACGCCAAATCTGGTCTCGTTTCCGCTAGTCCCAAAGAGGCGCCGAGGCTGGGGCACATTTTTACGTTCTCAGTCGCGACGTCGTCACCGAGTTCTGGGAAAATGAACACACAATGATAAGGCGCCTCTTTTTGACAGTCCGGTCAGCTGGGCAAAAAAGGTGCCAAAACTCGACCACCCAGCTACGAAATTCCTTCCCAGCAATTAGGGAAATTCCTGGTATTTTCGCAGCTTCTGTCGGCAAAGGAATCTGTGGGAAAATAGGGGAAAGAGATATGCTTCGTCACAACTGCCATTTGAAAGTATCCACTTCTTAGATCAAGGGATGACATTATTGTCGTATAGGGGATATTCATTATTAGATCATCTATTAACGGTAAGGGGTAGCGTGGGTACTTAGTGATCGATTTTAGTTTCCTATAGTCAACCGCAAATCTATATGCTTCCGGATTATCCAGTGGTAACCCATTATTTTTCTTACATAACACAACCGGTGACGCGTACGGGGATTGAATTGGAACAATGGTTTCTACTCTTAACATTTTTTCTACATGATAATCGAGTATCGCTTGCTTTTAACGATTATATCTGTAGGGCCTGGAAACTACTTGTGGACTATCTATCGTATCAATTTCATGGTGTAAAACATGAGTAAGATCTGGTTTGTCTGAGAACAATCCTTTAAAACTACAAAGCAAATTTTGTAATTCCTGTTTTTATTTATCCTCCAACTTTGTCTTAGACAGATTTATTTCAACATTTTCATCTTCACCTGTTTCAACCACCCTCTCTATCTGCGAATCGTTAATCTTCAATGATTTTCGATCAAAGTCTAAAACAATCTTTGCTCCACTTATGAAATCAACTCCAAGAATACATGGGTATTCCAAATCTGTGAACACATGAAACAACCAAAGTTTTTCAAACTCCTAATTCGAATATTCAATTCTACAATTCCTATATTTTGACATTTCGCTCCTTGTGCTGTGATCACCTGAGCTCGCGATTTTTTTACTTGTTTATAAAAAATATTTTTATATATTTCCTCCTATATAAATGATTTTTCCGCTCCGGTGTCCCATAGCGCTTTTAAAAATGTGTTATTTAATAAAATAGGAACATAGGGAATTTCCACGGGTGATATGCATATCGGAGAAAGTTTAATTGGTATATCCACTGCCGATTTCTTTTGATTATTTTGAACTTCATTAACTTTCAAAACATTCAATTGTCCCCTTTGCATCCTATCGCCTCGACTGAAATTCTCGCTCGAACCCCTATTTCTGCGGTCCCCTCTATTAAAATTATCATTTCGATCTTCTTTTCGAAATTGGTATCCCCTTTCGTTGAATCTCCGATCATCGTTCTGAATTCTATTCCTACTCTCCAACCACTTATTACTTTGACGGCCATTCTGATAAGTACCTCTAGAATCGTTTCTGCCATTATTTGGTCTACGCCTAACTTCAGAATTTCTCCAGTTTCGGCGGTTATCATCAAAATTAGTCGTCCCATGCGCGTTTTGACGCCGTCCTTCCACATTATCACTATTCTGCGAACCCCGTTTTATTTTGTAAGAATACCTATCTTCAAATTTATTTAAGATTTCAAAAGTTGTACCGTGTTCTGTGGATTTCGGAACTCCACATAGTCCTGGACTTGTGGTTCGAGTCTAACAAAAATGTGATCTACCAAGTCCTCCTGCCACATCCTTAGATCTAAACCCTTGTGGATTTTTAGCAAATGAAAACAAAATCCGTTGGTTCCTGATTTCTTCCCTGCTGTGATGCGTAAAATCTCGCTTCTAAATCTTTTTTATCTTTTATTGCGGGAAAGCTTTCGCTAATTCTGCTTTTAGCTGAGTGAAATCCGAGGCGGTATCCTGCACTAACACTGATCCGAATATTTGATACCAATCTTGGGCCCTTCCCCGGAGATGACCTTTCCAATAAGCACATGCTAAATCACTAGGTATTTCTGGTAATTTTATTTGATTGTCTATGGCCTCAAGAAATTCCGTCACGTTCTCGGACCCGGAAAAGCACATTTCTGGTAAAATACCACACCCGCTTGAATTTCCTAACCAAGAGTCATATAAATTAAATCGGTTCGGGCACCATTGTGATATGGTCGATCTTTGTCGACCATATCTTTGAGGGTCAGCGTAAGGTAGAGGTGTGGGGTTCTCGAAATGAAGAGACATTTTAGAATTCTTAATATGACTTTATTAAGTGTTTAACTTAAATTTCTTATATATTGAACAAACTTATATTAAGTGAGAATAAACCAAAACACGTAGCCGTAGCTAACACAGATCGCGCAGTTGGATCACTTATCTAAATAATTATATTATCTGCCTACTCTCAAGCCTAATAATATTACGATTTCTTATATCAAATGATTTGTCCTACCTTGAATTCCACGCAACGGTTCAAACACCTTCAGATAAGCTGTTGGATTCGCGTGCAATAGTATGCACCTTGTAGTAATGGCTAGATATCCGTGAATCTTGGGTAGGCCGTCAAATTACACTTCTACCTTTTCCAAACTGAACTTTCTCTAAATTGCCATTACGCTTACTAAAACTTCTGTCCTTTTAAAGTCTATCTTATTTGCATCTATACTTTCATTTCACTTCTTGGATTTTGGTTGGAAAAGATTTGCCAGTAATCTTGGCCGTCAAAGAACCCAGAGGTTATGTTACAAAAGGACGCGTGAACCGTCACAAATTAACTCATTAAAAACTCCTTTATCCTTCAGTCCGTATTGTTTAATTTTTCAATTCACCCGTGCGAAGAACGGGTATACCAATATTATATATATATATACATATATATATATATATATATATATATATATATAAAATTTTATATATATTATGTAATATAGTAAAATCATTTAAGTATATATATTAAAATAGTATATATATCTGTTCCATGAGTTTTATATAAATTTAGATCTGAGAACTACTAGCTAAATTTTAAAAAACATTTAATTAATATTTTAAAAATGTTCATATTTCTTCCAGGTTTATAAATTTAACAATATTCATGCTTTTTCTCGGATTATCTATACGAACAATTATTAAAATTCAACAAGGAAACAGGTTTTCAATTCCATACCAACTTAAGGAAGTGTAATAAAAAGGAAGCTTAGTTTGGAAATTAATTCGATGAATATAATATAGTCGGCCCTCCATTTTGCGAACCTCTATCTTGCGAATTTCTCTATTTCGCGAACTTTTTCCTGGAACCAAGAAAATCTTATGATTATCAAATAACCTATATATAAATAGCTAAATGCATTTTCCATTTATCGAACTTTCTGTCTTGGGATTCGATTTTTTTTTCTCTGTTTTTGAAATATTTCTGGACCAAAATGTGATGTAATGAGTAAGTAAAATCATTTGAAACGATTAGACTTGAATTGTGTGGGAAAAAAAATACGCCTGATGAGGTATTTCGTGCACTGCAAAGATGCAAGGAATGAGAGAAAACATTTTTTTTTTTAAATGAAAAAACTCAAAACAAAATTAATAGACTTAACCAGTAGTTAAATTGAAGGACACGCATTCTTTTAAAATTACTGGTCATAAAATATGCAAGTTTAAAATTACTTGTAAGCTTAAAATTGGAAAATTTTATTAAAATTCGCGTTAATCATAATACAAAAGTACTTATTTAAAGTTGGAAATATATATATACTGAGCATTTCTTGACAAAGTTGTTTTTTTCCCCTGCTTTCCTCGCCGAATTCTTTTTGATAGGTAAGATATGTAAAATAAATAGATATTAACTTACAAAAAAGGTGTGTGAACAGTTAATTTTATAATAATGTATAGTTATGTGAATTTAACGTTTATTTTAAGTGGTTTTTAAACTATATTGAAAGATAAATCATTTCACGAAATTTTCAAAATAACGAACTTTTTTTGAGGTTTAGTGACGATTGTAATTTAGTGAAATTTTTGTCATATTTTCATGTGTATCGGTAAATTTTAATTTGAAAAAACAAAACAGATGTGTTTGAAAACAGAAATCAAACTTTTGTAAAAAAAATTGTATAGGTTATTTTCTTAAAAAAAAATTTTTTTGGGAAAGACCCCAAATTCAAAATGATTTTTTCCCGATAAGTTTTTACATACTTTAAAAAAATTTGATCTAAGATATGAGCAGAAAAAATTTATTACATATCTACCAAAAAAAAAAAATTAATTAAATACGCTAATACAAAAAAAAAAAAGATATTGTAAAAAAAATAAAACGGGAGGTCTATCAAATCCTTCCAAAAAAATTAAAACTTTTTAAATTTCATTTTTTATTTTTAACCCTATGAACACTGTTTATGCCCCAAGAAAATGTAAACGTACTTGTTCATTCATTGTAAATTTCCCCCAAAATATTTCCGGACTTAAAAAAAGACTGCGATTTTTTCCCGCGGCAATTCAAAAAGCAGCCAAAAATTTCCCTTTTTTTTCCCCTATTAAACCCCGTTGTCTTCACCATTTGATTAGGGTTTTTGAAATTTTTGTTTTTTTTTACGAACGCGCATGCTTTTGGAAACCATATATCTGTCAATCATTTTTAACCATACCCCGTTGCTATTGTAAGACGGGTTATTTTTTTCAAACTTTATAGCGCGTCATCCGAGTTTTTAAACAGCGCCACTGTTGGGTAAAGGGGTATTTGAAAATAGGCCGTGGCCCCAACAAGAGAAAAACCCAAGTTTTGACAAAGTCCCAAAAAAAATAAACGTGGGGGTATTGTAATTTTTTAAATAATTAGTTTTAATCAGTTAATTTTTATTAATTATTTTTATACTATTGTATTGTCACCAAAATAACCCATATATTTTCAGCTCAATTGAGGGTTTTTAAAAGTATTTTTTAACGATTGAAAATTCCACCAAGATAAATAAATAAACAAATAAAAAATAAATATATAGAGATTGTGTGAGCTAATGTAGGAATTGAAAGAAAAACACAAACATTTTTTTTCTTCAATATAATATCTATTGACACATTCTGATTATATTTATTTTTCGATAATTTTTAGACATTTTGCAAAATTTTTTGTAATTATTGTTATACAGGAAACTTACTTTAATTTTTTTTTAATCAGGAAATGCAACACTGTAGAACTTTCAAAATATAATATATAACAAAAGCAAGGATTTCATTTTTGCTTTTAAGGTTTTTGTATAAATCGAGGCATTTTTCTTCTGTTGAAGAACTCGTAATATACGTTTTCTACAAATTTGAAAGAAAAAATATCGGAATTAATAGTTTCTGTGTTTCGAAGAGACTCAACTTTTATACATCAATTGTCATAATAAAAAATGTCGAAGTTACTTTCTTGAATTTTATAAATAAATTCGAAAGACTAAGATGGATAATTTTAAGAATCTGTAACGAATATTTCTGTAATTTTTTTGTTGTTGCAAATATCTTTTCTTTTTTCGTTTTTTGTTGTTTATACACGATTAAAAAGTTTTTTTTTTTTTTGATGTTTCGATATAAAATTTAAAAAAAAATCTTCATTAAGCATAACGTAAGATAACAGTAAAAATACGTTTCTGATCAGCAATACATTGTGTAATAATGCATAAATTTTCATCAAAAATTGAATGCAAAATTGCTTGTTCTCCACAAATATATTTGTAAGTAGATTTACAGGTATGAAAATTAATAAAAATGTAGAACTGAAGTATTTTTAAATTTGGCAGATAAATAGAGAGATAGAGCTATGCGTGTATTAGTAAAAAAAAACATGCATTAAGAAAATACGTAATGACATTCTTTAGTATGAAAAAAATATAATAAAAATCATTTAAAAAAATCACCAGTTAAAAGTTATAACACATTTTTGAATAAACTGTAAAAATAAAATTTTTATGTAACATATATTTCTTATATATAATAATACTAATATATATTATTATTTGAATACTAAAGTAAAGAGGAACACATATTAGAAATTAAATATTTATTTCCAAATAATTAAATATTGTTTCAGTTGAACATAATAATTCAATTTCATATTTTAACAAAATAAATTTTATTCTAAGTTCGAAATTTTTATACAATAAAAATTGAGGTTACGGAATATATTTATTACAAAAAGGGAATAAAATTATTTATTATAAGCAAAATTATTTTAAAAATGGTAAAAAGGTATATTAGTGTAATGATTTTGCAAATGTTTTCTTTTTATACATATATAGCTATTATGCGTACGAATGTAAGCAGATCAAAATAGTAAAAGTTATCTAATTGTAGCAAAAGAAACAGATATGGGAAATATGTAATGTATTATAACGATTTTTATTAGTGTGGGACTTTTTGAAAACAATGATTTTTAATTAATTTCTATTACGAAATACTCATATTTATAGAAGAAAGTTGTTATTCTCATTAGTTTTCTTAAGGTCAAGGGCCCCTATTTTAACAAAAACTATCTTTACCCAACAGATGGGTTTTTTTGAAACCCGGGATGACTCAAAAGCATAAAGTTTGAAAAAAGAAAACCCGTCGTTACTATGTAAGGGGATGGGTTAAAGAAATGATTGACAGATAAGTCGATTTCGAACGCATGCGCAATTGCAGAAAATAAAAAAATATTAAAAACCATTATCAAATGGTGAGGACAAGGGGGTGGTGCAGTTTGGTTAAAGGGGGGGAAAAAGGGGGAAAGTAGAAAGTTTTGTAAGTGCTGTTTTTTTAAATTGCCGGGGGAAATGGATGCACAGTCTTTTTAAACCGTGCAAATATTTTGGGATATCCACAAGAATGAACAAGTACGTTTACATTTTCTTGGGTATCTAAACTTTCCCCCAAGGGTTAAGAAAAAAAAGATGGAATATTTGTCTTAGGTTTTTAAATTTCTTTTTTTTTTTGTTTGATAGATATGAATAAATTTTTTCGCTCATATCTTAGATACAAATTGTATTTGAAATTGCTACGTAAAATTTATCGGGAAATAATCTTTTTCAATTTGAGTTTTTCAGAAAAAAATGTAACTTTTCTAAGAAAATAACCTAGAGCAATTTTTGTAAAATTTCCCCTTTGTTTTCAAACACACTATTTCTTGTTTTACAAATTAATGTTATTTTTTCCGATATCCTGAAAATATAAAAAAATTTCATAAATTCCCGTCGTCCCAAACCTAAAAAAAAGTTCGTTATTTGGAAAATTTCATAAAATGATTTTTTTTTTCAATATATTTTTAAAAAACCATTAAAACAAATTTTGAATTCACATAACTATACATTATTGTAAAATTAATTGTTCCCCCTTTTTTGTAAGTTAATATCTATTTATTTTACATATTTACCTATAAAAAAAGAATTGGCTAGAAAGCGGGGGGAAAAAACAACTTTGTCAAGAAATACCAGTTTTTAAACTGAAAAAAATTACTTTTGTATTATGATTAACAAAATTTTTTAATAACTTTTTCCCAATTTTAAGCCTACAAGAATTTTAAAACATGATATTTTATGGCCAGAAATTTTTAAAGAATGCGTGTTCTTAATTTAACTACTGGTTAAGTCTATTAATTTTGTTTTGGTTGTTTCGGTTTTTTAAAAAAATGTTTTCCCCATTCCTCGCATTTTTTGCGCACGAAATACCTCATCAGGTGTACGTTTATTCACACAACAAGTGTAGTCGTTTCAAATGTTTTTACTTGCTCATTACATCACACATGCCGACTATATTATATTCATCGAATTAATTTCCAAATTAAGCTTCCTTTTTATTACATTTCCTTAAAACTTATGGAATTAAAACCTGTTTCCTTGTTGAATTTTAATAAATGTTCCTATAGATAATCCGAGAAAAAGCATGAATATTGTTAAATTTGGAAACCTGGAAGAAATATGAACATTTTTAAAATATAAACTTAAATGTTTTAAAACACTAGCTAGATTTTTCATATCTAAATTTATATAAACTTTTATAGAACAGATATATATATAAGTATCTTCAAAAAATTTCAAAATTATCTTGAACAGAAAAATTTTATTGAATAGAAAACCCTTTCAGATTTTCCAAAATAAAATCTGAAAAAAAATATAAAATTTGAAAAGGCATAAAACAGAAACTAAAATGTTTGTAAATCTCAATTTTTTAAGGGTTTTTTTCCAATTGAAGAAGGTAGTAAAATAGCTTGTACGTTTCAAAGAGAAAAAAATCGTTTTAACCTATAATTATATCAAAAGGGCTAATCTCTCTGACTGTAATGTAATGGTATTAATAAAATAAATCAATTATTGTTGTTCAAAAAATTAATAACTGTATGAAAAAAAAATTAAATTTTTTACTTTCATATGCAGATGAATAAGTCTAATTGTCATACATCATTTTTGACACTATTGGTACTGAAATTTCATGGTTAGCTGTTCTGTGATTAAATGGTTTAATTTTTGATAACTATGTAACTATTTTTTTTAGGTTTTTTTTAAGAAAAGGATTTAAATTAATTATTTATAAAGAAACCTTTTTTAAAATTGGTCTTTTAAATAAAATAATTTTATATAAAATATATATAATTAGTATATATACATTACATACGTTCAATAAAAGTATATTAATCCAAATTAATAAAATTATATACTGATGTATAAAATTACACTTGGTTATAAACAGATTTCAGCCTTTATTGTATATGTATTTTTATGTTATAAAAATTTTTTTAAATTTGGGCGTTCAGGAAGATATTTAATTAACTTTAACTTTTTTTATAAATCAATACAAATAATTGATTTTAAAATATGAAAAGCCAACAGCGATTCTTTGGGATACAAAAAAGAAAAAATTTTTTTGGGGGGGTAAAAATTTACTTTCAAACAGCAAAAGGGAAAACACATTAACAGCTAGAATGCAAAATTTTTTTTTCTTTTAATGTAGATGAGCAATTTTCGTCTTTGAAAAGTGAAGAAGGGCAAACGAGGGTCAAGCAGTAAAGCAGGGGGAGACACCAGATATTTTTTTGTCTTCAGTTTATGTTTTTGGAATTTTTTGGTACACTGTTTTGTCGTATTTTCATGAATACCAGAAA
Organism: Trichonephila inaurata madagascariensis; assembly: GCA_019973955.1. NCBI lineage: Eukaryota > Metazoa > Arthropoda > Arachnida > Araneae > Nephilidae > Trichonephila > Trichonephila inaurata. Next base: position 80,432 of record BMAV01007302.1, read on the forward strand.
TAAAACATTTTTATAAAATAAGAAATGGAAATGGGTTAAAAAAAAGATTATAAAATGAAAAGTGCTCTAATGACCACATTTTCACAAAAAAAATAACTTTTTTTTTAAAAAGACTCATATCGAAACTTATTATGGTCTTGATGAGAGTTTTTATAAGAATTCAGAAATTAAAATTTAATACAATTTGTTTCTACCATCTACATTTTCAAAACAGGATACCACAAAAGTATTTTTCTGTGTTACTACATTAAATGAAGCTGTTATTTGGTTATGAAACACACACACACATTTTAAAATTAAAAAAAAGTTTGAAATGAATTAGGAAAAGGGGCTTATAATATTCTTTTAGACCTCGTTTTTAAACCCGCAATTATATTATTTAGAAGCTTTTCTTATTGTTATCTAATGCATTAACATCGAATAATTATTATTGTTACTAAAATCAATAACAGTATGGGACTTTAAACTTGAATTTTCTTTTTTCATGTCAACATAGAATATGTCAGGTGTATTGTTATGCGACACTTTTTTTCAATGATGTAATTCAGAATTCGGGAAAACGTAAATTCGAATCTCGGCGTACACATGAACGATGAATTGTGAGTGAGAGTGAATATTAACGTCACACTGTACAGCTAAGAGGGCTTTGGGGACGGACCTTTTAATTTTTTAACCTGGTCGGACGTGGACGACCCTGAGTTTGGCCTCTCTCCTAACTACCTCACCCCCCCAACGGGGGGACGTTTGAGCTATCGACAAAATTAACGTGCATCGCTGCCATACACGGCGGGTCTTAGTGGTACTGGGGTCGAACTCGTGACAAGGCCAGCCAACCATCCGATACCTTAACCACTGACTACCGCGCCCCTTTTCATGTTCAAACCTCCTCCAGTGGGTGTGGTGTGAAAGGTAGAGGGAGGGGTAGCACCCCAATAAGGGAGGTAACGACTTTCGACCTTCAACATATTTGATGTCCAAACTCTAAATTTAAGCAAAAAAACTAAATCTTTGTTGCAAACTACAAAATACTCAGTATTCCTCTAAACATTTTAATCCCATTCGCAATTTTACAAGTGAAAAATATTTCTTCGCATAATGGCTACAAAAAAAAAGCATAGGAATAAAATTTAAACTCAGAATATGTAATTCGATTACATTTAATTTCAATGGGGTTGACTTTGACGGTCTGTGTGAAAAAATCAAGTACATATTCTAGTTACTAAGTATAATGCATTGGGTGAAACCCCGGATCCCTTTAAAATTATTAATTAATAAATTATATTAAAAGTAGATTAAATTTTTTAATAATCGATGCAATACTTTTTTAATTGCCTTTACAAAAGTTGTGTGGAACAGGGTTCATCAAAATTTCTTTCTAGTTCTAGGGCTTCCAAAAAAACCCAGTTCTAGGGGAGTGGTGGCCACCCCGGGACGGTAGTTGTAAGGGGGGACGCAAAAACATACTGAAAAATTAAAAGAAATTGAATGCATAATAATAAATAATTTTCTACAATTTTTTTGAATGGGGGGGTTAACAAAAGTCTCAAAATTTGATCAAAAAAATGTTTGTGTGAATAAAAATTTTCTGCTATGAACATAATATAAATATTATTCATACAGCTAGCTGATTGTGCACCTATAATAACCTAATTTTGTTAGCATCTAAAAGTTAACCTAATAGATTTGGTAAAAAAAAAATAAAAAAATAATTCAAAACCACATTAAGTAAATACTAACTGTTTAATTTTTTAAAGTTAAATGTTTCAAGTTTCTCGTTTTTTTTTTTACCTAAATTAACTGAACCTGTAAAAAATTTATTATTTAAAAAAACCTAAATTTGCACTTCATCTTATTTTTTTAAATTTTTTGCATTAAAAAAAAAGTGTTTTTTGCGTAAAATTCCATAATAAGCCTATAAGTAATTTTTTTTTCTTTTCTATATTTGTTTGTTGGGAAAAGGCACTCGTAATTTTTTATCAAATTGTGGTTTCCTTCCCCAAAAGTCTGCCACCTCTGTTCTTGAAGCTCTGTGAGTATATATATATAGAAAAAATTTGCAGACCACTGTTCCCCAGAGTCACCCCACTATCAGTGCTAAAAATAGAGTCCCCCCCCCCTATAGCTGGCCTGTTTAAACAATTCCCTTTTTACCGGGCATTCTAAAAAATTTTAAAAAAAGACTAACAGTCAGTGATCTCGGTCACTTGACCGTTGCCTTTTCCCAAAAGATGTCATTGGGAGTGGTTTTTTGACGTAGCTCAGGGTTATTTATTTTTAACCCCACCCCTTTTTCATGAAAAAAAAACGAATTTGTGTTTTTAAGTGATTAAAGTCAAATTTTGTTAAAAAAAACTTTTTCTTAAAATATAGTATTATTAATGTATTTAAACAGTTTTCTGTAATTTTTTTTCTAAAGTAACGTTTTTAAAAAAATTTTTACTAGATTGCCAAAGGTCCATCTGCAGATTTTGTAATGCTTCCCAAAAATGGCGTCAGAAAATTCTGGAACGTATATGCATTTTTCGTAATTTTAAAATTTTCTAGACTATTTCTGACATTTCTACATTTCAAGGCGGATTTATATCAGTAATTTACGTTCTCAGAAAAACTTTTACGCCTGAATAATGCGATTTCATCGTGCAAAAGTACCCTAACCATGTCAGTGCATTTGGCAGTCCCCCTTAACATATAAATACATATATACAAAATTTACAAATTCTTTTTAACAATTCAATAATATTTCAGGTGCCATAAAACTATACAAGAGTTATAATACAAATACAATGACAAATTTTAAAAAAATAAATAAACTGGAAATGAGCTCCTGCAAATCAAGAATCTATTTAAATTCACCATATATTGATAATATTTTACATGATATTCTTCGAAACAATTTACACACAATCCTACATTACACAATTTAAATGAAACAGAAGTGGGTCCTTTGGACGTACTCACAACACAACGTCGTTGAACTTTTTTAAATTCAGGCCAATGCTGGTTTTCAAGTCTATTGTTGCTAAAATTTGGTTCTGGGCTGGTAAAAACTGTTAGATTATTTTCACTTTGTAAAAGCTGCTTGATTAAATTAAATAGAATATTTTATGGCTTATGCTTTTTCCCGTTTTGATTTTGAACAATATAAATGCATTTAATACTGTCAAATCTAGTAAATGAAAAAAAAAAAAATGTTTTTTGGTCCATTTTAGTTTTTACGACCCAAATGTATAGTGTTTTGCCATATGATCACCGATCACAAAAACCCCTATTTGTTTGCATGTTATTAAAGGGGGTTTTCCCTCTATCAGCACAAAGTTGTTTTACTATTTTTGGGTCATGCATGTTGCTTAGCATGAAAACTTCCCCCTTATCCTTCCCCACATGGTGTCATGAACTGCCAAATTTTAAAGACAAATCACCTTTTTTCATTTTTTGAAAAGCTAATTTTTTGGATAATTCTTCCTTTTGGAACGCATGGTGCCACAGGAATTCATTTTGTATTCTTTATGCAAATGCTGGAACAATTCTGGGGATGAAAAAATATTGTCCATGAACAATTTATGTCCTTTATTTTTTATACTTTCGGCCAATTCCAAAACTGTTGCATGCGTTGGTTTTACTTTAATACCACTTTTCACACAGTCTTTCTCTATCTGCTCCCAAATATACTTTCTTTTTAAAAGTATACCCTTTTTTATCCACAATTTTGTATTCTTTGATACCAAATATTTTCCTTTATTCGGAATATATTGTTTAAATACAATCTATAACAAAAAAAAAACAAAAAACGACGCACCAAGAACGAGTTGTCCAATAGAGACAAAAATTGGTGGGTAGAACGATTACGTACATAATAGAAAATGATTAAAATTTCAGAAAAATGATTTATTTCAGAGTTACATAGTTACAAAGTAACAAGCTCAATAAAGCACATGACACGACATGGTCCCATGAAATGGCATAGATTGATCTGATGGTCTCCTGCGGTATTTTGCCAAATTTTCTCCAATTGTCGGGCCAGGTGATCAACATTTCCCGGTAGACGCAGTCTCCTTCCCTTCATATCCCAGACATGCTCGATTGGAGAAATATCTGGCGATCTGGCTAGTCAAGAAAGTGTTTGACAAGCTGTAAGACAGTTCATAGTAACACGTGCCGTATGTGGTCTGGCATTATCTTGATGAAAATAAGACCAGGGTACTGCAAAAGGAATGGTAGCAAAACAGTTCTCACAATGTCGTCGACTTACCGCTGTGCAGTAAATGAGCCTCTAATGACGCCCAAAGGGGTACGGCTGTCAAAAGAAATGGCACCTCAGACCATAACTTCTGATTGAGAACTTTTGTGGCGTGCAATAAGGAAAGCAGGATCGGCACACTGAACAAGGCGTCTCTATACATGCCTTCGATGATTGTCAGAACACAGTTGAAAGTGGGAATCATCGCTAAACACTATACGTCCCCAGTCAGCTTGATTCCAACCTGATAGAGAGTCAAAAACCACTGCAATCTGGCTCAACAGTGTGCAGGAGTAAATGGTAGGTTGCGTAGCTGTCAGTACGAGCATAAATTTCACTCTATCAGCCATCTGTGAATGGTCATGATGGACACTGGTGTGCGGGTTACACGTCTGATGGTTAATAACGATGAACAAAGCCCTGTGATAGCTGATCTGACAATGAATCTGTCCTACGGATCTGCTGTGGCCCTAGGTCGACCGCTACCATCATGATGCTGAAATCTGCCACTGTCCACCCATTCTTGCCAGTATCTTCTAATAGTCGCATCACTTCGACTCATATGACGAGCGATTCTCCGATTTACCCACCCAGCCTATTTCAATCAAATGATACGATCTCTTTCAAACTCTGATAATTGCTTGTAATGAGTTCGAATTCTGCGGCGAGGCATTTTTTCAGTCGTTGAAAGGTATCCTAAATCGCAATGCAACAGAAATTTTGACCATCAGATCGAGAATCGCTCTTATAGACACCTGCTGAGTGCGCAGGTCCGATGCGCTGTAGCTCTCGCTATTCATTCATTGGGCATCAAATTTTAATCATTTGCATGTTCGGTACAATTGTTTTTGCATACGAAAAAAATTTCATTACAATTGGGTAACTCCTTGGTGCGTCGTTTTTTTTTTTTATAGTGTATTATCCGTCCCTTGAAAGAGACAATTACTTCATCGATGGCTAACTTTTCAGTTGGATCATATATTTCTTGGAAAAAATTATTTAAAGAGTTAAACACATTCCTTAGTTTCCAAAGTCTATCGTAATCCGAAGTTGTTTTATCCGAAGCATTGTCCTTATTATCGAAGTGCAAGTACCGAAGTAGATTTAAAAATCTGTCCCTCAGCATAATTTTTTTAAAAAAGGGTGTTTCCAGCATTGGATCTGATGACCAATATTCCTTTATATTGTCCTTATCCACATGACCCATCAAAAGTATAAAGGAAAGAAATTTTACAATCTCTTCCTCGTTCGTTTCAGTCCATCCAGGAATGTATTTTCAAACTTGATGGTGTTGCAGGTTGTAAAACGCAAGTTGCATATATGTTTGTCTCTTTTGTAATTTTTCTTACTATAGAGTTTTTAAATATGCAATTAAAAAAATGAAAAAACTTTCTGTGACACACGGTACAGCGGCTCCTTTTATCACATTATTTCCTGTAAAAAGTAAAATTGTCACTTTATGGGTTAGTTGTGGGTCGTCCCAAACTATTTTACTTTGTTCTTCGGAGACAACCTCATCTTCAACCTCTGGATTCAAATTTAAAGATTGATCTAAATCATCCTCCTCATTTTCTAACTCACAATCAGAATCAGAATCATCAAATATTTTGTCTTCTAAATCAGCTGAAACTTTCTGAATCTCTTCAGTGGTAAGTCCTCTTTTATGTTTAGGCATTCTTTTTAAAAGAAGGAATCAAATTAATTTAAAATGAAATGATTAAGTTATTGAGATGACAAAATCCCTTGCAAAACTAACTATGCACTCTCCGCTGGTGAGAATTTAAGCATAAGGGGAAAAAAAGGGGGAAAAAAAGGAATTTCTAGATAAGGGTGAAAGAGGGAACTGTATCCCCCTCCCTTTTAAATACAAAAGAAACCGGTCAAGCAAATGATGTTCCAGGGCTGTAATAGGCCTCATGCTGTTTCGAAAGCTGTTAAGAGGGGAAAGCATTGCGTGGCCGCTACACCGACCAGCGCCATCTATTGAGGGTATGTTCCTTTTGGCCTTTAGATTGGCCAGACGTCCTCAAAAGGTTAAGGTATCTGACTACGTTCGGCGATTTATTTTTTAAGTTTTCTAAAAATCGCTAATATTTTTACATATTTAGTTTCACTTTTATACACAATAATAGAAAATACTGTTAGAAATAATATACGTACATAAAAATTTGCAAAAACTTAAATTTTTAAGGAAATTTTAATGAAATTTTGGAATTTTTTCAAACACTCTATTTTTTAAAATATTTTATATTTTCCATAAAATATTGCTGCAACACATTTTTTAAACACATTTCTAGAGAATGACCTACAAGTGTTAAATTATTTCTTTTGAATCAAAAGTTACAGCCAGTCGAGTTAGCGAACTGGGAAATTCAATCAAATTATCGAAACTTCCAGAAAAAAATACAACTATAAAATAACTAAAAATTGTTCAATTTCTTAGCTTGTAGGCCATTCTCTATAGATAATACAATTACTAACATTTGTGTAAAATTTCATACAAGTATCTCTAATAGGTTTTAGATATCATGTTTGAAATATCCTGAAATTTACAAAAAAATAGTTTTGAGAAAAACGCATTTAAACTTTATAAAAGCAATTTCAAAACAAAATATGACAAGTATATTATTAAAACTCTCCTGATTTATATTTAACACTTCCACTCTTGGTTTTTTGTTAAATTTTTTCTTTCTTTGGGACCTCTTTTTTTGGTTGATTTTAAAAAGGCAAGAATGTTGTTTGAGTCACCGACTCGAAAGATGTCAACAAACCCTTCATCACGCAGTCTATAATTCCCTGTATTTACCCAAACTTTCAAAATACTAACAAATCAAAAAGCTTTTTTTAAAAAAAATGACTGCAATATGGGTACCCAAAGAAAATGTTTTTTGCTCGATAAAAGTTTTTTTCGAAACGAATTTGTCAGAAACAGGCGTTAAATGATGCATTTGTATCTTACCATGGAGGCAATTTTATAATAACTGCTTATCACACTGCTTCATGTACACATGTTTAACAATATTAGAAAGTTTCACAGAAAGACCTACACTTTTTTCTGTTTATTGTTTTCCGCAGTCGTTTCCTCGCTGATAGTCACACCAGTTCTCAGCTCCCAAACATATTGCTTCATGACACATGCTTAACAATATTAGAGTTTCACAGAAAGACCTACACTTTTTCTGTTTTTGTTTTCCGCAGTCGTTTCCTCGCTGATAGTCACACCCGTTCTCAGCTCCAATCGAGCATGAACCTATATGAATTTCTCCCTGCTGGAGCAACAGTGAAAAAATGCCGCTATTGTGTAGCACTTAGCATAGCTTTGACGTGATTGATGTTACTGCTACAACAGTTTAGAATTTTATTAAACATAATATTGATAAGTTTTCCCTTCTCACCGAGGTTTTTCTGGCCTTTTTTTAAAATTTTCTTTGCTGACTACTCAATCTTTCTTAAAAGTATCTTATGCACTCATATTTGATGACATTGTTGACACCATACACATCTTTAACAGAAAGGTATCCTTGGAATCACCATCACAATAGAAATACATATTTTTAAGATTTTGTAGGGCAAAAACATACAAAGATTTTGTACACACCAATAGATTCCATATTTGAAGTAAATCCGACGATTGCAGGAACCCCTTGTATGACGGACTTATAGAATTCAAAAAAAACTTTGATAACATTTCCAAATCTAGAATTTCCCATTTTAAGTATAAAGTTTCTATAGAAACCACATTTAGGATAATGTCCATGTGTTCTGGTCAACGGATATTCCACATTCTTCAACTGACATTTTGGAAATTTTATAATGTTTTTGTTCCCAAAAAACAGTGTCATTCATGGCATCTTTATTGTTAGTGTAGCACAGCCAAGACTTTCTTTCACAAAGTCTAAATCCCCTTGTATAAAGGCCAGTTCAGCTTAGCAATAGCTTTTTCACCGAAGAATGTCATTTTTCAATCACTCACCTTCCAAAATATGTTGCAAAAATAACACTTTGTTTTTTAGTTTTCAGTACTAAAAAAGGAAAAAAAGTACATTTGGGAGCTTTTTAAAGTCACTTTAAAAAGTCAGCCCAAATATATAATCTTCATGCAGGTACAGATTATTTCAAAACAATTGGCACAAACTTGAAAACATTTCCCCAATTTAAATAAAATATTCTATTACCTTTTAATTTTCCCAAAAAAACTTTCTTTGTTTGTGAAAATCCCTTTTACTTTATTCCAGTTTTGTTCATTACAAGTTTGAGCAATCCAAGTCAAGAACACTACAAGTCAACACTTCCACTGTTTTTGTGAATCAGTCACCAGATAGTTCCGTTTTCGAGGTTAATTTAATCCGTGCTAATTTATATGGGGGGTAGTAGCCCAGTTTGTTTATTTCCCCAAAATGGGGGATATATTACAATATGGTTACCGTAATATTTTTATCCCCCGTCGATGGGTTGCCCTGGGGGTAACGTATATTAGAAATAACTTTTAAATTTGTTTTTCCCGCTGTAACCCTTTACTTTCAGACGATATTAATAAAAATTTTTTATTTCTGTTAGAATTTAAAACATTTTCAGTGTAATTTTTCTATTGCTTGCGTCTTCTGTTTAATTCTCTATTTTCGAATATGGATATTTCTAAAATGAGTGAGTACTAGAATATTTATTTTTTAAAAGAATAAGTGTTGTGCTTTTAATTATCGCTATAAATCATTTATTTTCGTTTTAAAAATGTTTTTTTTTTACGTTCTCTGTTCGATGAAATTCGTTGAAGGAACTTACAATGCAAGTTTCATATTGCAAGCTTTCACTACTATGTAATTGATATTCTAAATTACTTTTAACATACATTATGTAATTGTTTTATTCATAATGAAAAAAAATGCAATTATTACTATTGGTAATATAATCTTGTAATATTCGTTATTTATAATTGTTTCTTTTAGCATTTATTTATAAATATTATTACATATTTTGTTATTTATTTATAATTGTTATTTATTTATAATTATTATCTTATTTATTTATAAATATTATTTATTTATAACTATTTCTGTTGTTTATTTATAACTATTCTTATGTTGTTTATTTATAGTTATGTATTACGAGTTCTCTTATGCATTATTTTTATTTTTTTACAATTCGACGATTATTCTTTTTAATAATTACTATTTAATTATATTATACGATTATTATTTCTAATAACCGTTATAAAATCGTACTATATGAATATTATATATAATTACTATAAAACAATATTTTCAGATTATTATATGCTGCTTATAATACTATTATTACTACATATTACTTTTTATTAGATAATATTATTATTCATTATTTATTGCTTGATCTAGTTTACTATCAATCTCTTCCTATATCCTTTGTTTTAAATACATTTCAATGTATTTCAAAACAATTCTTTTAAATTATTGTGCACCATTAAATTACCGCTAGGACGCCATATTGGATTTCAATCCAGCAACAAGAAGCGCTGCTTGGCGTGATGAGGATTACGCCTAGCAGAACTTGGCGCAATTACCCCCGTTATCAAATTAGTTCCATTTAATCCATTCGTTACCCGTTATAAGTAGATAACAACAAAAGCCAAATTTTAAGAAACAATTAACGATTAAAAATTGTACAATTAAAACGAAAAAGTTTTTTGAAGAAATTTGAGAGCACAGTTCGTAAGATTCAAATCAAAACAAAAACATGTGAGGTCAGAAGAAACAGATGTTGCCAATCGCAAACGTCCAATTAAAATATTGCAATTGATGCCTATCAATAAAATAGTTTTAAAAAATAGTCAGAAATTGTTTTTAAAATTATAAAATGGGTAGAAATTGCAAAAATTATGGGTAAAAAGCATGTTAAGCAGTCAACTTCCGATTTCACCTCTTCCGGTTTCGATTTCACCGCTGTGATAATAGTTTAAACTGTAACTTTTTTTCTAATTATCGCACAGACAAAACAAAGGCAGATTTAGAAAGATAATCGTTTGAATTTTAAAAATATAAAATAAAAAGAAAATGTGATTTTTGACCGAAATTACGTTTTCAACGTAGTCGGATACCTTAAGTGATACGCAAAAAATCTTTATACTTCTATTTTAGATTTTCATAGAAATTACAATTTATGTCCTTTTCATATCAAGTAGCGAGAGTTACAGCTATAAATATATTTTTCAATACAATCGAATTCTTAATGCTAAATATCAATAATTTATATATATGTAAACAGTATATATTTATACAACATCGTGAAATACCCAGTGAAGTGGGTGGGTAACGGTTAGTAGGTTATACCATGGTAATATAAAAAAACATGTGCAATTGTTGCCAGATGTATCACGTGATTACCCACTTGGCGCTAGTCAGTGTGTGATGAGTTCAGTCCAATCAAAGAGCAGACGCCGATATTGGCGAGAGAACAGTTTGACTGCCGTAGTAACCCTGCCAAATGCAATCTCCCATTGGCTTTCCTCGCTACATCCGGAGGAAAATCGTCTTATCCGAAGACACCAATTTTGTCTTTGTTGTTGAAAATTTTTCACCTATGGAAAACATGTGACATAGTTGTTATGAGTTCATTCATGAAATTTTATTGAAGGTTCGTCGATCTCTTTTGTGCGAAAAAACTTTTTGCTACCGAAAAAGCAGGCGTTACTTATTCACCATTTCTCAACACTTAGCATTTAAAAAATTATTTTGGTTGAAATATAATGGGAAGTGAAAGGTGTAAAGAAGAAACGTTGGAACATGTGTTGGATGATACAGATGAATCCTGTGATGAATGTGATCAGTTGAAATCAAGGTTAGAGAAATATCGCTTAACCTGTAGAACTTGCCATATTTGCAAAGAAATATGCTCCGGTAGAGCGGAATTGAATCGTCATTTTCTTAAGCATGAAACGGAAACTGATCAATGTCTTGTGTGTCGTGAACAGTTTTCAAATCAACGTGAACTACTTCAACACTTCAGAAAAATGCATATTGAATATTTAAAGGCTAAAGATCCAGCCTTGTTGGAAGAATTTCCATGTTTGGGGTCATCATCAAAAATTACTTTGTCTGATATTTCAGGTGTTCATAATTTTAGTGGTAGTAGAACTGCTTTTGATAATGCTGTTAGTGTTCCTGTATCTCTGAAAAACTGTAATCCTCCAACTGACATAAAAAAAAATGAAATTCTACAAATGTCCAGAGGAGTTAATAGCGGCTCTATAGTAGTTAATCCTAGTAAACAATCGGCAAATGTGCAAAAACATGTTTCAGTTGCATCTATAGATCAGAATGTAATGACTTCAAATCTGCAGCATCAAGTTTCTTCAAGCATTAAAAAGTATAAAATGAGAAATGCAAGTTCATCTACAAGGTATAAATCAAGGGTACCAAACAAAGATTTTTTATCAAGTGTAAATAATGCGAAAAGTACAGTTGCATCACATGACATGATATTAAAAGACTCAATCACACAAAGTACCTCCAATAATCTTATTAAAAAACCTAGAATTAATAAAAAAAAGGTGCCGTCTGTTCAATTGCAAGAAATCCCTGTTATGTCCTCTCCAACAGCACAACTTCCCAAATTAACTATGGGGGAAACTCTGAATAGTTTAGCAAAGTTCAATATTACTAAAAGCATCGAGACATTTGCTCCTGTTAACTCAGACTTAAATGTTCTTCAACATTCACCATGTAACAGGAAGATAGTTAACGTTAGCTCAGAATGCATGAAAGTGTTGAAAGAATCACTCCTCAAAAATTCTTCTGCTGTTAACTGTAAATATGTTTGTATTGCAGTGCCTCCTAAAATGCTGTATGACCTTAAGCTCATGCCTATGAAAAGTGAGTTTGAGAAGAATATTAAATCAGTTGCAAGAACTACTGCAATTGAGGAAAGGAAAGGATCTGATGCAATAAACCAACCAAATATTGAAAAAATATTGCAAGAGGATAGAAGACGAAAAGAGGAGAAGGAAAAAATTAAAAAGAAAGAAAAGATTCTACAAAAGATGTTAATGAAGTATGAGGAAAAGGAAGAAAAGAAATTGATAAAATACTTTCAGAAAAGAGTGACGTCTCATATTAAAAAAAAGCAAGGTAATTTGAATGAGATGGAAAAAAATCTTGTAGATACCGCTGGAAATAAACCCAAATTGCTGGAAGTGGTAAGACACTTAAAGTGTAAGGACCAGAGTGATGTTGGAATATTAATGGAATATTTTGGCATGAAACGTAAGTTTAAAAAAAAACCTGCAAGAAATTCATCAATAATGAAATTTGAGCAGAAACCTGGAATGTCTTCAGTGCCAACATCTGTGAATCCTGATATTTCAATTAACATTCCTAACGGCCTTAAAGTTGAAGAATCAGACAAGAGCTTTAATAGTTTTTATAAGGAACAAGTTTGCTCTACCCCTAAAAGAGAAGAGAATTTGGCTTATGAATCTGAAAGTTCTTATTTGCTTGGCACCTTAAACAGCCATAAAACTATACCTTTTGGTGAAGATCTTGTCAATGATATGACCATTTTTAATAGTTTTTACGAAGAACAAGTTTGCTCTACCCCTAAAAGAGAAGAGAATTTGGTTTATGAATCTGAAAGTTCTTATTTGCTTGACAACTTAAACAGCCATAAAACTATACCTTATGGTGAAGATCCTTTCACTGATATGTCCATTATCACAGATGAAACATTTACCATTCCATGTCCATGTGGAAAAGTGAGTTGCATTGGATTTCTGTAAATGACAATTCTGTTTTTAAGAAATATTTTACATCTTTGTAATACTAAAAAATACTTAGTGTATTTAATGTTTCAATACATTTTTAAATCATGATTGTCATAATTAGCATCCTACTATGCATAAATAATTTTCAGTTAATTCTTTAGGATACTTATTGGTTATAGAGACCATGGGTTAACTGCGGCATTTCTGATGTGTTTCCAGCATAAATATGGGCGATATTATCTGCTAAAGATAATGTCGTCAATATACTACAAATAATGACTAAGTAGAATTTGGAATGTTTTCTACTTGTTGCCATTTGTTTGGCTACATAGTCCTTGCAACTGATAAGTACTGCCTTAGATTTTAATTATATATTATTTTTAAAATTGAATTCTATTATTTACTATATTTATAATTGAATTTTATTATTTTATATCAGGTAAGCACAGAAACTTACACTAAAAATTGCATATTTTAAGGTGCTTCTGCTATCTAAAAGTATTATTAATTTGTGGAGTATAATTTTTAGTCTTGATTTTATTTATGTACCCACCAAATAGATACAAAATTTATTGTAAAAAGTCTGGCTTTTAATACCTATTGTCTGAAATATTAGATTTTTTTATGTCAGAAATTAAGTTGTTCGAGAAGTAAACATAGAAAAGGAGAAATAGCTGCTTTTTGAAATCAAATTAGCACCAAATTCTGGAATGTTTTAATAATTGAAGTTTTACAAATGTTGAGTTGCTAAGTACAAAATATACATATTTTTAAAATAAAAAAAAATGTTTAAATTAACGTGTTGAATAATTCTATTGCAATCAAACAATTTTAAGTCATTTTCTCAGAATTATCTGCTATTAAAATAAAAAAAAAAGTTGTAGTTTTAATTTAAAATGAGTTTGTTTTGTTTTGTCAAACTATAACTGTATGACTTTATGTTATGACTTAAATTTGTTTTTTTCTTACACTGTTAATAGCCGGCTCCTTTATATATTAAAAAATCAAATGTGTTTATTCAAAATAATTTATTTGCCTTTTAGACATTTATGTACTGTAATAAAATTTATACTATATTATTTTTCAATTGAGAATTTATATGATGGTTGCAGGATAATATCCCAATCTATATATATTTGGTTTTTAAAATAAAAGATGATTCCATTTCAATTCTGTAAAATCTGTCAGCAGCACAGGCCTTGTGTGCTCATACTGTTTGTAACCCTTTCCAGTCTGCCTTGCTTATTAAACAACAAATTTTTATATTTATGTGCAATTGAGATTCAATTTCATAAGAAGTGCAGGTAAAATCCTTATTTTGTTCACACATTTGGTGATAGAGGGAAAAAAAAATATGACACCAAGTTGATTCAACTTTCATAAATTAGGAGAAAAAAAGTGAATGGAATTTAAAAACAAACTCCCTTAATAAAAATTTCTGTACTCAAGTTTGCTTATATGCTAATATAAAAAAATTAAAAATAGTCGAGATAGTCTTAATCACTTTTTCACTTCTTTGCTTGCATACCAATCGAATCAATCTGATCTAAATTCCAAAAAACATCCATTTTGCTTTTAGTATATTTGACCATTAAAATCAAAAGTTTGATCTGAAGGTAATCATATTAGAAAGTTAGGTACTTACATATTAAACTACTGATTATTTTCACCAAATCAAAAACCACCTCAATACTGTAATATTTATTCATTAACAGATTTTAGAAAAATATTCCAGGGCATAAGAACAGTAATCTTGTTTATTGGTCGGAACAAAATCTTTGTGGAATTTTGACTCAAATTCCTTAAAATCTTTACCAATTTTTTTTTAAATTAGTGTACCAAAAATTACATTAAATGTCCATTGGTGTTACTGAATTTTATCCTATAAAAAGGATTTGTATAATTAAAAACATACATTGCATTCATAGAATTTTTATTAAAATTTAACCTAAATTGTATGTGGTTTTAAAAAAAATTTTTAAAATATACTTTGACATACACATTACTTCCCCCACCATTCTTTTTTTAATGTATATAGTTACAAACATTGCAGTATTAAACAGTATGTGTGTATTTTTCTTATTTCAAGAATTTTTTTCAAATTTTAAGTTATAGTTGACTATTGGCCTTATTAAAAAAAAGTCATGCAACATAATATTTTGACATGTAACCACAGCAAAGAATTTTATAATATTTTTATTTATGGACCTTGGCATTAATGTTTTTGCTGAACATTTTAGCAAACTGACCAATAAGAGGAGAGTGATTTCTTCTACTTGAAGGTAATTCATCATAGTAACATGTTCTTTTAGAAGCAAAAAATAAGATTCCTGTGGGGTGAGGAAGTAGAACCAGCTTTGTTTAAAAATAATGCATGAAATTTTGTACAAAAAAAAAACTCATTTAGGTTTCAAGAAATTACCTCAGAAGGTTTTAGATTTGAAGAAAGATTGCCAAAGATATTTGTGAATTGTCTTAAATTTGATGAGGTATTTCAAAGGTTTATCTATTTTATATAATGAAGTATTTTAAATTAATTTAAGTAGATAATGCAATCTAAATTTCAAATAGATTTTGTACTTTAATGCTATGTTTCTTTTTAAATTTAAGTTGTACCTGGTAATATGATCTTGGTAATTGTCTATTCTGCCATTTACTTGTATTTTTTGGTTAATTTTTTTTAATTAACTCTTGTTTGCAGGGAAGTCATTAAATTGTGCTTTTCTATATTAATCACTAACTTAATAAAAAGTATTTATTTTGGTAGTTGTTGTTTATAAGTTGCTCTTGAAGCCAAACACAAAAACACATTGAAAAACACCAAATTTGTTCTGATGTCATGTTTGTAGTGTACCTTTTTTATCCAGTGCCAGTCTATCCATTGGGTGCTTGGGGCGGGCACTCAGGGGGCCAGATAAACTGGACTTAACCAGATTTTCTGGTTATAAATTTTGATCCGCCAGTACCAAGGGGCCTGTAGATCTTCTGCACCCAGGGCCCGAAATGAGCTTAAGTCGGCACTGATCTTATCCTATATTATCACCAATGTTTTGGGTTGGCAACAAATCAAAAAACCAGTTGCCAACACATGGTCCCTAAAATAGATAAATACCCAGTTATCTGGTTATCTAGGTATTAAATAATGAAGTAGAAGGACAAAATTTAACTTTATTTTCTTTAATTCTTGGCTCTTTTGTTAAAATGTATTTATATATTCTTTTTTTTTAAATGAGACATATTGATGTAGCACCGTAGGTACTTAAATCTTTTTGTAAAATGATGCAATATTTTAGGTATGTTTGATAAAATCATGTGCCAAGTTACTTTTGTTTCATGTAATGCAATCGAGCTTGAATGGCAGTATGGTAATCAGAATTTGTACTTGCTGAGCAAATAACAAGTTTTATTATTACATGATTGTTTTACCATGCACTTTTTTCATTACATGGAAAAATTTAATTATTTTCATCATAACTTTTTAAAATTAGCCCAAAACAATTTATTAATATTTAATATACAGTGATGAACATAAGTGAAAACATACTTCATATTTTCTCAAAAAATGGGGAACAAATTCAAAAATTCATTACTTTTATGAAAACAAGATATTATTTATTTGATTAAAATATTAATCAATGTGCACTATCTTTTTTCAAATGTTTCCTTGCAATTGGTTATTCTAGATTTGCAACCAATCTGATGAATTTGGGAATAGTTTTTGGAAGAATTATACTTTGTTAAAATCTTCCTAGAGTACTGTAGCTATAGTGCATGGGGAAAAATTTTGAATTTATTTTTAATATTAACAAGTTTTCTTTTCTTTTTTTTCCCTATAAGTCAATTTTTTTTGCACATCCATATCCTGTGCCTTTATTACACTTCTAGTAGACTAGAAATTTTTTTTATCGCAGTTCTTGCTATGTATTGACTTTTACTCATTAATTTCTTACAATGATTTATTTTGATTATATAAACAGATTATTGTTCCTTCTTAAATCATATTCCCAACAGCTGTTTCAAAATTCCATTGAACTAAGCAAAAATAACCAAGCTTTTAGCATTTCTTGAGAAGGATCAAGCTCATTCCTGTTATTCTGATTGAAACATCTTATTTTACATAAAAATCAATACTGTACTTTCATTTTGAGGTGTTGAAAAATTATATTTATTTGTAATTATCTTTTGAATGTGTTGTGCTTTCTGGTGAAAGTAAATTCAACTTAATTTGTGGCAATAAAAGGAATTTTATCTGGACACTCTGAAGTTTGAACTACAAGTAAAGAATATTTGTGCTACAGTAAAACATAGAAATAACATTGCTATGGTATGGAGCTGCAGGTCAAGTACAAATTTTGGCAAACTCGATTTCGTTGTTGGCACAATGGGCAAGCATGTCTATTCAAAAATATCCTTAAAACATAATCTTTGATAAAGTACTGTAATTTTCATCCATGCAACAACTTCTACTTCTAAGTGGACAAGGATGGCAAACATACAGCACATGATGTCTGTCTTGGGTTACATAAACATTCAAACAAGCAACTCAAACCTCTGAACTAAATGGGTTCAAACATTTATGTAAATAATGTAGAGAATCAAGATGTATTGAATGTAGACCATTTGAAAAGGTTTCTACTAAAAAACGGGGGGATTTCTTCTCAAACAGGCAAATTGGGGAATTCCATGCCAAATAGACAATGTGGCCACAGGATATTGCCACAAGGTATTGATTACATTCTATTCTGTTTTAATCACTGTGCTTCCAGTTTTGTCTTTTACTTTGATAAGCTGAAAAGTTTGATTTACTCTTTTGTGAAGGTTTATTAATTTGAATTTAAAATTTTATTATGTTTATGATATATTAAGTGTTCTATAAACAGTATATATTTTGATAAAAATAAAGAATTGTAATTTTTTTTTCTCCATTTTTTGTTTTAATTTAAATTATGCTATTATTTAGACACATTGTATATTCTTTTTTTTAGCTTTAACTCAAATTACATTGTTTTCATTTAAATATAACTATGTTTTCTTATAATTTTATTAAGTAATTTTGACTAATTTCATAAGTAAATTTATGAATGTTATTTTAAAATGTTCTGCCAAATAAATTTGAATTTTATCTCACTCTAGCACTGTCCTGTTTTATTGGAAACACTTTATTTCATAATAAATTTGGGGGGAAAAAAAGGAGTGCTAATTTATATGCCAGAGTCATTTAAGGATTAGTTTGCTTATATACTCTCTCTTATTGTTATGATGAGGAATTTTTTCACAAAAACTTCAGTAAGCTATGAAAATGAAAGCTTTGAAAAGCTAAAGAAAGCTTTTTTAATGCAGTAGATTAAGAACTATATGTGTGAACTATATAAAAGAGAATTGTACTCTATACTATTTTTTTTTTTAATGTTATTCATTAAAATTATCTTAAAAAGAGCCTTATTGTGGTGTGATATTCTTTTTATCTGAATTTGTTTTTTAGTTAGAATTGTGCTAGCAAATTGATTTCAAGATATGTAAATGATTAAGTTGAATGAATACATGGGAAAATTATTATTTCATGAAATTTTTTTTATTTATCTTTTGTCAGATGTAGGCATGACTGCCATCAGTGTATGATTGGCACCCCAATACAGAGTTCAGAAACTCAATAAAAGGAACATTTCCAATAAGGAACTGCATCCCAGAGTCCGAATCTTCTCTCGAAAAGGAGGCTTAAGGGGGACTGCCATATGTATTGAAATGATTAGGGTACTTTTGCAGAATGAAATCACATTGTTCAGGCGTAAAACTTTTGCTGAGAACGTAAATTACTCATATAAATCCGCCTTAAAATGTAGAAATGTCAGAAATAGTCTAGAAAATTTTAAAATTACGAAAAATACATATATCCTTGCTTCCAGAATTTTCTGACGCCATATTTGGCAAGCTTTATTTCAATGTCTGCAGATGGCGCCACGTGTATGCAATCTACGAACAAAAGTTTTAAAACACTACTTTAGAATAAAATTACCGCATAAAATGCTTAAATACTCATTAATAATACTATATTTTATGAAAAAGAATATTTTGCTACACGAATAATGACTTTAATCACTTCAAAAACACTAATTCTGCTTTTTTACATGAAAAAATGAGGGGGTCAAGTGACCTTGAGATCACTAACTGTTACTTTTGCTTAAATTTTAGAATGGCCGGATAAAAGTGGGGGATTGGAATTTATTTTGGGCACTAATAGTGGGGTTATTGTGGAGCAGTAGTCTTCAAACTTTTTCTATATACTCACAGAACCCCAAGAACACAGGTGGCCAACCTTTTTGGGAAGAGTACCATAATTTGATAAAAAATAATTGAGAGTTCCGCTTCCAATATTTCTATCAAACAATATGGAAAGGTAAAAAAAAAAAATGTTACTTACAAGGCTTATTGTGGAATTTTTACGCAAATAGCACATTTTTTTTAATGCAAGAAATTTAAAAACAAGATGAAGGGCAAATTTAGGTTTTATTGTTAATAAACTTTTTACAGGCTCAATTCAGTTAACTTAGGTACAAAATAAAAACGAGTAACTTGAAGCATTTAATTTTAAATAATTATTTAACAGTTAGTATTTACTTAATGTGGCTTTTGAATTGTTCTTTTTTTGTTTTTAAACCAAGTGATCTATGTTAGGGTTACCTTTTGCAAATGCTAACAAAATTAGGTTATTATAGGTGCGGATCAGCTAATTATAAGAGTAACTAGCTGCATGGCCCTGCGTTTCACGGGCTTTCTCTTTCATTCATGACGCCAGCAATTATGTGTGTGTGTGCGCGCGCAATGTGAGAGATTTCTAAAATTATTTCATTAAATTTTTTTTGAAATTTTTTCCCCATTTTTCGATTTGACGGTTTCTTTTCCCTCTCTCTACCCCCAAACAGGGGTTTTTTAGTGAAAAATTATTGTTCCCTCCCCCTACAAAAGATAATTCAATGTATGACTTAAAAAACAATATTGGTGATTTAAAAAAATTATTAATGGGGGCAAAAAAAAACTTTTCTATGCAAGAGTAAACCAAAAATTTCATCTTTTTTAAATTTTAATTTCAAAAACTAAAATAATAAAATAAATTTCGTTTTCATGAGTCAATCAATCGTTAACAGCAATCATCAGTGTTTAAAAATACACGTAGGTAAAAAAGATTATTCACAAGCGCAGCCGAGCTAATCGTTAGTCAAAATAATCCACTATTCGCTGGGTAAAATCAGACTGACTGGTAACTAAAACTAAAATTAGATTATCGCCGGCGCCAAGGGCGCCTATTCCCAGAAGGATGGGGAGAAAAAGAAAAACCATGTGATGAGGATGTAATCAATTCAAGAAAACTCCCCCGAAAATGGGAAAAGATGACGTACCCCCAAGCACAAGTGTTCTAACAAGCAGCCCCCCCGGGCGGGGCGGGGAAAAAAACGGACGGCCAAAGGCAATTTCATTGGACGTTCCCCGAGAAAAAAGGGAAGATCCAATGAAGCTGTTTTTTTAGGGGGTGAAAAGAGTTATTTGTGTTATGGGAAAAGGGTTTTTCCCCCCTTGTTGAAGAGTATGCATATTTAATTTTAGGATGAGAATACGTAAAGACTTGACTGGTTGGGCTGACATCCCCATTTTTGCGCCGGGTTTCCCTTGAAATATAACTTCTGTCATCGAGTGTGACGTTAATGGGAGATCCACTACTTTTGAAGAATCCAGAGGGTTCCGAACTCGCCAAGATGCCAAAACCCCTACCACCAAGATTTCGCCAAGTTCTCAAAAATCGCCATTATAACGTAAGGGGGGGAACATTGCTTTGAATAGTACAATTTTAACATGAAATAAGTATAACATAAAGTAATAAATGGTTTAAAAACCAAAAAAAAATTTTTACACAAAATTCGTAAACGCCCCCCCCTCAAAGACTGCACTTCCCGGGTAGTACAATCCCCTAAAAGGCCTTTTTTACAGGCAAACTACTTACATTTCCTAAAGCTAAAGTACCACACATATCAATATAAATAAATTCAAAGCACATGAAGAGATGTAAAAATAAAAATTACAAACTAATTTAAAGACCATGGTCTGAAGGATCTTTTTCATCTTGGCCAAAAAAGGGGCAGCCTATTGTAAATGTATTACCTTCGGTTTTGAGTGTGGGATTTTTGTGGCCCCAACGTCATTCAGTCTTTTTGGGTGGGACCTTCCCCGTTTGTCTGCACGGAGAGTCCTTTGGCGTTTGGGGTTTCCCTAACCACACTTTATCGCCTTTGTGGAAGTCGTGTCCGGTTGCTCTTGCAACGTATCGGGGCTTCATTTTCCCCGGAAGCCATGTCGATTCTTTCCGAAACCAGATATGCTTTTTCCCCATCCTTGTCTGGATTTTTCCCGAAAATACTTTTTTCCCCAAAGGGTGCATCTGGTGGCTGGCTAAACCCGGAAGATCTGGGGGCAGACGAAGATCTCGCCCGGAAAAGATTCCCGGGAGGGGGAAAAAAAGGGGGCTTTGCCCCGGCACCCCCTCCAGCAAGAAGAAAAAAGGGGAAATTTTTTGTCCCAGTCCGTTTTACTGGATGCCGGGGAGAAGGGGGTTTTTTTGGGGTGGTCCGTTTTGTCTCAATTTCCCGCCAGACTAAAAAAGCTGTTGTCTGGGTTTTGTCAATTGGGGTTTTTTTACACAGTTCTTGCAAACGAGAATCAAAGCCCCTTGGGATCGGAGTGCAGTTGTAGTGGGCCCCCGAATCGTGAGATCTCCAGTGTTGAACTAAAGACCTCTGCCAGTCGGGGCCCCCTTTTTGGCGGAAATGGGGATGGGCTTCGGGCCATTTGTGAAATAGTTCATCACCACCAGGATGTTGTTGTTGCCACCCCAGGGACCTCAAAGGGGCCCTGGGATATCAAAACCCATTCTGGGTGCTCCCACATTTCAGCTGCAGTCTTTCTAGTGCGTTTTCTGGGATCTTTTGCGTAACGCGGGGTCACATGTGCGACAACACTTTTTAATGCCACCACATTGTTCCAGTGAAGCGCTCACGAACTTTTTTTTAAAGGGCTTCCCAAAAACCAAATGACCCCCCTTGGTTTCCCTGGGTTCCTTGGGGCCGTTGCCCCTTTTGGGTTTTTGGGGTATCAATTCCCCTGAATGTTTTTTCCCTCGTAGACCCCCCATTTTTTTTATAAAAAACCATTTTCAGATGGAGAAACCCAAAAAAGCCCAGTAACGCCGGGTTTTGGATTTTTAAAGGGGGGGGTGTCTTTTCCAGTTTGGGGTTTTCGCCGGGCGACCCTTTTAACCCCCGAAGGGTTTTTTTTCAGGATCCCCCCTTTGATCTTTTTTGGGCACTCTCATCCCCCATGGGTCCCAAAGCTGATGTTGATTGGGGAACTTGGCGGACTTGGGGAAATATCCACCAAATTTCTTTTTTTACCGCTGTTTGGGGAGATTCTTGTTTTCCCGAAAAAAAGTCTTTTTTAACGGGCATTCCATTTTCATTGCTGATCCTTTTTTACTTTGAATTTCGATTCTGTTAATTTTTATGGAAGGGAAAGGTTGGGTTTTTTTGGGTTTACTTGAGGACGGGTACTTCTCAGATGCCCTGCTCCACCGCCCCCCCTTTTAAACCCCAGGTTCCCGACGTTGAGCCACCCAAATTTTAACCCCCTCAGCCAATCTCCTTCCTCCATTTGGGGATTCACTGGGGCATTCGCCGTCACTCCAAGCGGATGGAATTTCGGGGCCCTGTAACTGGGTTCATTGCCGGCCTCCAATTTCCCGGATATAAAAGGGCAGATTTTAAGATTTAACATCTCCTTCTTACAACCTTCGGGTTTCCTCATTTTTTCCCAAACCGTCCACTACTGCAAAGGGGGGCCCTTTTCGCACAGTTGTTTGGGGGGTCGGAGAAAGCCGGGGGGGAGTTTTTCCCTTTGGGGGGCATACCCTGCAAAACTTTTCTGGTTTTTTGGAGTTTTGATTTCATCCGCAGACGGGTAGTCCGGGGTATTTCCTGGCTGGGCCAAAATTTGGGAAAACAAGGAGTTCAAATTCGGGCACTCTGTTGAGAAGAGACTGCAATACTTCAGCGGCTTCAATTTTGCTGCCTTGGGTTACAAACTTTGACCCCTTTAGTCCACCATTGGCTTCAGAAATTATAAAAATTGAGTCTTTTCCCCCTCCCGTTGGTTTTTTCCCTCATAGGGGGACGGTTTTACTGGTACCGGGGGACAGGAACAGGTACTGCAGAAAAAGGCCAAATTTTTTTGTTCGTCGTCTTTTCGCAAGCTAGAAGCTTTTTTTCAAGATCTTCAACTCGCTGGCTAAAATTTCCAGCTACTTCTTTATTTCTTTCTTTCTTTCTTTCTTCGACTTGCTCTTTAATTCTTTCTATCTCTTCTACTTTCTTCTCTATCTTCTCTTCAACCACTGCTATTTTTTCTTCCATTTTTACGGCTATTCTCTCTTCTACACTATTGATTTTCTCTTCAACATTGTTGATTTTGTTTTCTAGAGAATTCTTCAGCTCTTGTTGACCTTTCTTGGTCTCCTCTTGGCTCTTCTGCATTCTCTCCTTTAACTCATTCTTAGTATCATCCAGACCTTACTGCATTTCTGGCTTAGACTCTTCTTGGCCTTTCTCCATTTCCTCCTTCAACTCATTTTTAGCCTCTTTGCAAAGCAGTGATGGCTTCCAACAGCGCTTTCAGTTGCTCATCCATCGCTATTGTTATTGGCATAAAACCCCACTTCTGACACCAAACTATTACGTAGATCCGAGGGTTCGAGGATTTTATGCATAATAATCACACACAAAAAAATAAACAGTTCTTTAAGAGCGATGCGAATTTATTATCGAAAATCCAATCCTTTAAATACAGGATTCAGCAGCAATATTCACAAAGTAAATCCCCGAAGGTCTTCACACTTTCACAGCAATCAAACACAATCATCAGTGTTTAAAAATACACGTAAGTAAAAGATTATTCTCAAGCATAGCTGAGCTAATCGCTAGTCAAAATAATCCTCACTATTCACTGGTTAAAATCAGACTGACTGATTGCGGCTGACACTCCTATTTATAAGCGCAGCAGAAACTTCCAGAAATATAACTGCTCGTGTCATCGAGCGTGACGTTAATGGAGAGATCCACTACTTTAGAAGAATCCAGAGTTCCGAACTCGCCAATGACGCCAACTTGGTCGCCAAAAATGATACCAACGGCTCAACCACCAAGATTTCGCCAAGTTCTCATTGAATCGCCATTATAACGTAAGGGGCGGCATTGCTTGTGAATAGTACAATTTTAACATGAAGTAAGTATAACGAGAGTAATATAAATGCATTAAACACCCAAATACAAATTATTTACACAAAATTTGTAGCAATATATTTGAAATTTATAAAAAACAGTATGGGGGGAAAGCCTAGATATATATTTACATGTAATGAAAAAAACATTTTGATATTTTATTTTAATTTCGTAGTTTTCCTTACACTGTGATTGTTATAAATTTTGTGTAAAGAACACTTAAAATAGTGTAAATAATTTATATATCTGGAAGTGTAATACATTAATATTACATTTTATTGTATTTATTTTATGTTAAAATCTTGCCACCACCTCTCCCTTCGAAATCTAGCTTTATTATGAAATAAAAAAAATAGTGTTTACATTGATTAACGGGATAAATTAAAAGCGAGCATGCACTGAGGCATGGCGTAGACAAAACAAAAGGGATAGCTTTGCTTCATACACAAAAGATGGATGTATACTGTCACGGGCTTTTTTGCAGATGGCAGAATATTTTCCTACTTACTTGATAATTATTGTTATATTTTGGACACTTCACAAACAATATCTTTATAAATTATAGCATATGTGTTATTCTGATGTATAAGCTATACTATTGTAAAGTTTCATTAAAATCCATTCAGCTGTTTTTCCGTGAAAGACTACCAAACATACTTTCACATTTATAATATATATCTTGATATTTATTTTATAATGTTCATAGCAGAAAACATTTATTCACACAAACATATTTTGATCCAAATTTGAGACTTTTGTCTGAGGCAATCCCACTTCAATAAAATTGTAGAAAATTATTTATTATTATGTATTCAAATTTCTTTTGACTTTTCAGTATGTTGTGACGTCTTCGATTGGGGTGAACCTCCCCATCTATTCATCCGAAGTTTTATGGCCCCAACAGATGTTGGGTGACAAGTGCAGGTGGCCATGGGGTCATTGTTTGTTGTCTGGCCTCGGACAAGCGCGGACATCTGGTCTGGAATTTACAATGGCTAAAGAATGCCGGTGACAATAGGCATTCCTGTATGAAAGTCTTGAATAGCCAAGCCTGTATGCAAGTCGATGCATAGAGGATAGGGCTATGAGGCCCAGGTGTGAATGAATGGAAATTTCAGAAGTTGGATGAGTTATGGCGCCTTGGATTCCAGACGGACGAGGAATGTGTTTGTGTTTGCCACGCAAATGGGAGACGAAAGTGGCCCGGGGACGGGGGGGCAGACCTTTTTGACCTGCCAATGAGGGGGGGACGGGGGGCAGGCCTTTTGGCCTGCCAATGGGGGAGACGAGGGGCGTATGGTGGACCCGCCCCTGGTGTTTAAAAGGGGTTAATTTTGGACGGAGAGAGGAGAAGGAGAACTTGAAAAGACTTGAACGGACGGAGAGGAAGAAGCTTGGAGATAGAGCCCTGGAGTGAGACGGATGGAGCCCTGGATGGAAACAGAGAACCATGGAGTAAACTGGAGATTTACCCGGAAAAGCAAGGGATTGACGAGGGCCTGGCGGAATAAGGATTGACCTCGAGTGAAAAAGACTGTCCGCCCGGCTTGGCCTATTTAATGAACATTTTAATAACATATGAAGCTATTAAATACTGTTTAAATTTAAAATGAGGCTGTAACAAATTTTCTTGTGTACTAACTGCTGACGAAGTTACAATGTCTTCGCGTGCCCCGTTACAACTCCACCGTGCCACGGGTTGGCTACCACTGCCCTAGAACTAGAAGGTCTTTTTGTGGAACCCCTGGAACTAGAAAGTATTTTTGTCGAACCCTATTCCACACACACTTTTTTGTAAAGGCAATTAAAAAAAAGTATTGCATCGATTATTACAAATTTTAATCTACTTTTAATATAATTTACTAATTAATAATATTAATCTGTGATCCAGTTTCACTCACCTATGCATTATTTTTAGTAACTAGAATGTGTTCTTGATTTTTTCACACAAACCGTCGGAAGCCCATTGAAATTAACTGCAATCGCATTACATATTCTGAGCTTAATTTATTTCTATACTTTGTTTTTGTAACCACTTATGCCAAGAAATATTTTTCACTTATACACATTGTTCTGAATGGCATTAAAATGTTTAGAGGAATAGTAAGTATTTTGTATGAATTTGCAACAAAAAATTTAGGAGCTTTTCTTGCTTAAATTTAGAATATGGACATCAAATCTGTTAAGTCGTTAACTCTCCCTTATTGTAGGTGTTTTCCAAACAAATGTCAAAAGGTGCACTTTCCATTGGAAAACTATTTAGTTTCGTAAGACATTGTACTTACGAGTATACAATTATCTCGTGGAACCTGGGATAGTAAACAATAAAAATTTTACAATCTATTAAGTAATATATATAAAAAAAAATTTAATATCTTTTATTATATTATAATAAAAGTTTAAAAAGTATTGCAAAATAAAGTTATGTTGAAATAAAATTTTAGTGTCTTAATGATAGGAATGAGCTTTAAATTCTTGTGGGGATACAAACTTCATAGATAATGTGAATCCATTTTGCATACACATTTATATATATATATATATATATATATATATATATATATATATATATTTCGATTTATTTATTGTGACTCGTGGAATCCCTTGGCATGTATCGTGGAACTCCAGGGTTCAGTGGAACAGTTTGAAGACCATTGTTGTGGACTTTCTTAGTGGGTGAAAAATCCGGAATTGACATTTGATGTTTAACGTTGCTCTACAAAGCAACAAGAGGGCTATTGATCCCAAACCTCGTAATTTTGAACCTCGGTCGAGTGACGAGGAGAACATCTGAGCTGGAACCCCTCTTTCCTAACTACCCCCCATCAGCGGGAGGGGAAAGGCCTCATCTACACGGCGTGTCTTGGACAACAGGCTCGGCCCACGATACTCCCGCCACGGCTCTGACCATCCATTAACTACCGTTGCCCCGGCATAGCAAAAACTCTGGAAATTTTAAGGGCAGTGGTCGGCAACCCTTTTTAGTCGGAAGAGACAAATTTCAATTTTTCAAAAATTTAAAATTTTTTAAAAGCCCACAATTTTTTTTTCCAACAATAAAAAGTACTTATAATAAAAATTTTTGATAAAAAAACAATCTATTTATTTATAAAAAAATATCTTTTTCATATATAAGTAGTGTTTTAAACAAATTAGATAATATATGTATGGCATTATTTGTACTTATTTTTTTAAGTAAGAAATTAAAAAAATTTTATAAAAAATTTTTTTTTTTTTTTTTTTTTTTTCAACACTAACTTGTACTTCAATAACAAACAATTGAGCAAACAAATTCAATGGGGCGTTGGCTTTTGTCTTTGAAAGTTTGGGTTTAAAATTTTGGGTCATAACTTATTGTTTTAAGTCCAAAACACTTTAAAAATTTTTATTTGTTGTTGGCTTCTTACTTTACTTTTAATTATATTCACGCAAAAAGGGACGCGCCGCCCGAATGTCGATCCGAAGATAGTCAGCACTCCCCAAAAACCCCTTCACCTCACTGTAGCAATCTGGGGAAACTATTCCATGCGTCGAATATAAGTGCCTCAACTCGCAGCATTTTCTTTTAAAGCTGTCAGCACATTTTGCGTTACGTACATACATTTCAGGACCTCCAATTCTTCCAACTTGCTTTTCAACTCTGTAAATTTTCCACTCCACAAAGCTTTACTTTTTAAATCGATCAATTGCATTTCTAGAGATCCAGTATCAATTCCAAATGGCTCACAATATTGATTTCATTACTATTTGTGTTGAGAGGATTTACTATGAATGCTAGAGTGGTGTCGTTGGTTTTAAATTGCTCAAATCTGACAGCAAATTCATCTTTAATTTCTTTTTATAACTATGCTGAAGTAACTCGTATCAACAGTTGCACTGATTTATCACGATATTCCTTTAGAAATTGAAAATGAAGTAATTTACCGCTCTGAATATCTTCTGCAAGAAGAATTAATTTTTCTTCGAAACATCCCAATTCTTACCAAAACATAGGCTGGGTTTTCCTTTCCTTGCAGTTTTAGATTCAGCTCATTTAATTTCACTGTGATATCCACCATAAGTAAAAAATTTTCAATCATTTGTCGTTCTCTAATTCAGGATGATTAATGCCTTTTTCATTAAAGAATGTATTTATTTCGTTCAAGCACAAAGCAAAACGTTTCAACACTTTACCTTTGCAAAGCCATCGCACTGTATGGTGAAGAAGGAGGTCGGAATACTGAGTTTCCATTTCGTTTAGGGATTCCTTAAAATGACGATGGTCGAGTACTTTTGATAAGATGCTGGTAACAGTCTTGTGTGTGTGTGATTACCAAATTCCTGACCTCAAATTTTTCGACCGGAAATGTTTGGGCACAAAACGCTTCTTGGTGTATTATGCAGTGGGAAATGCAAAGATTTCGGCGTGGTTTATTTTGCTCCTACTGAAGAGATCGTTGTTCCTTTATTGTTTCCTGTCATACTTCTGACTCCATCAGTTGCTATTGAAACGATTTTATTTAAGTTGATCTTATTACCTTCAAGACATTTTTGCACTGCATTCGCTATATCTTCCCCTTTAGTTTGTCCCGAGAGCGGTAGCAATCCTAAAAGCTCTTCTTTTGGACTGTGGGAAGATATACCTGACAAAAAGGACAACTTGTGCCATGTCTTTTATGTCGCAAGACTCATCTATAGCAAGTGATAAGGCAGAAGAAAGTTAAATATTTTGCACCTGCAAATATACTCTATAACTAAAAAAAAAAAAAGAACGATACACCAGATCAGGGTTGTCTGATAGAAACAAAAAGTGGTGAATTTAGAAGATTATGTACAGAATAGAAATTATTAAAATTTCGGAAAAAGTGAATGATTTATTTCAGAGTTACATAGTTACAAAGTAACG
Source organism: Trichonephila inaurata madagascariensis (assembly GCA_019973955.1). Taxonomy (NCBI): domain Eukaryota; kingdom Metazoa; phylum Arthropoda; class Arachnida; order Araneae; family Nephilidae; genus Trichonephila; species Trichonephila inaurata. Next base: position 109,600 of record BMAV01007302.1, read on the forward strand.
AGCTCAATAAGGAGATGACCCACCTCTAGTCTGGATGCAAGCTGCCACACGATGTGACATAGAGTGATAAAGCACCCTGATGGTCTCCTGCGGTATTTCTTGCCAAATTTGCTCCAATTGTCGGGTTAGGTTATCAACATTTCCTAATAAATGCAGTCACCTTCCCATCATATCCAAGACATGCTCGATTGGAGAGGGATCTGGTGATCTGGCTGGCCAAGGAAGTATTTGACAAGTTGTAAGACAGTTCACAGCAACACGTGCTGTATGTGGTCTGGCGTTATCAAGCTAAGAAAATATGGCCAGGGTACTGCAAAAAGAACGGTAGCAAAACAGTTCTCATAATGTCGTCGACGTACCGCTGTGCTGTAGGTGTGCCACTAATGACGACCAAAGGGGTCCGGCTGTCAAAAGAAATGGCACCCCAGAACGTAACTCCTAGTTGAGGGCCTGTGTGGCGTACAATAGTGAAAGCAGGATCGGCACACTACCCTGGTCGTCTCCAGACACGTCTTCGATTATCGTCAGGACACAGTTGGAAGCGGGATTCGTCGCTAAGCACCATACGTACCCATTCAGCATGATTCCAACCTTACAGAGCCCAGCACCACTGTAATCTGGCTCGACTGTGTGCAGGCGTGATTGGCAGGAGGCATAGCGGTCGGTACGAGCGTAATTTTCTCTCTATCAGCTGTCTGTGAATGGTCATGGCGGACACTCGTGTGCGGGTCACCTGTCTGTTGGTTGATTACGATGAATCAGGCGCTGTGACAGCTGATCTGACAATCAATCTGTTCTCCCCGATCTGCTGTGGCCTAGGTCAGCGCGCTACCGTATGACGCTGAAATCTACCACTGTCCACCCATTCTTGCCAGCATCGATTCGACCTATATGACGAGCGATTCTCCAATTTGCCCAACCTGCCTCTTTCAATCCAATGATACGACCTCTTTCAAACTCTGACAGTTGCTCGTAATGAGCTCAAATCCTGCGGCGAGACATTTTTTCAGTCGTTGAAAAGTACCTTAAATCACAATGCTACAGAAATTTTGACCATCAGATTGAGAATCGCTTCTTATAGACACTGCTGAGTGCGTAATCCCGATGCTGGACTGGGACTCCCAGGATTGGACACTAAATTTTAATCATTTGCATGTTCAGTACAAATGTATTTGCATACGAAATTTCAAAACAATCAGGCAACTCCTTGAATCGTCTTTTTTTTTTTTGTTATAGAGTGTATGTTACATTTGAAGACATTTAGCTATTCTATCGTACTGTTTTAGCAGATAGTAGCAAATCTTTTACATTTTTCAAAATTTCCTGATTTATTTTGAAGTACGAAACAGTTCTTCAGATGTACGTATAAAGCAATCATTGACATACTCACGCACTGTCTGTGAAGGGACAGCACACATTTCTAGTGACACCGCAGAAGCTTGCCAGATTGACATTACTTGTAGATTGCGTCTGGTTACTTAACATGGAACTTGATTGCTGTTTTTGTTTTTGGTGCTCGTCGACGGCTTTTCTTCGTTCTATTCGCCAGGCGCGGATGACCCCACTGTAAAACTGAGTATATTTTGCAGTGAAGTGTCTCTCTAAATTTGATTTCTTATTGTCAGTATTGGTTTTCGTGGCAAATGAGACAGAGTCGGAAGACATCTGAGTTGCATATGAGAGAAGCGAACGACTCCGTCAATTCCGATTGAATTCTCGATGCTCTTCTTCAGTTCTTTTTTTTTTTTTTTTTTTTTTTTATTTGTAGATGCCATGTTTGCGGTGAAGTTGCAATAAAAATTTTTAAAATTATTATTTAAGTATCAAAACAGAGATGAGCCAAGTTTTGCAATTTTTTTTTTTATTTACTATGTCAACATATACCTACGTAAATACACATACGAGGAAGCTGGGCGTAATGGAAACATAATACATCCAAAAACATTTTACAACGATATTTCCCCAAAATACTTACCTAAATAAAATAAATAATGAATTCTCTAATAATTTAATTATTAAGATAAATAATTTAGACACGAAACACTTTTGTCTCACTCTCTCACGTACTTACGATTGACTATAGAGTACATAGTTTCGTGGCATCTGGTTTACTCCGTGTGCGGTGATCGCCGACAGCAAAACGGACTGCAATCTGCACATTTTAAGGGTTTTTTTTTTGGGGGCAAATATTAGGTATAGTTTACGAATAAAGGTGTTATGCCCAGCTATATATCAGAAACAATGGAAATTGCCAAACCTGTATAGAACGATCTAAAACTGCAAATACCTACCTACTTTGATCCTCAGAGTTCGAAATAGGTTTTATTAAATAACAATTTATAGGTACTTACATATAATTATTAATTTTAACTCTAATTTTTAAATAATAAAAGCTATAAAATAGATAAATAATAAAATGGGTTATTTATTAAACATATATTTTAATAAAAAAACACTTTCATTAGTAATATCCAACAGTAGGTACTTTGTTTTCTTTTTGACGATTCTTATTGATTTTCAAAAAAGTAGTTGCAGTATCTTATTTTGGAAAAAAAATAATGTATATAATATGTATTTTTTAAGAGGTAAATACTTATTATTTACCTACCTTTACTTCTGTGTGTTTTATTATTTTTATTATTATTATATATGTACATATATACCTTTGAGAGAATAATTCATACCTAATTCTTGTACTTGGAAACAACAAACTGCCACGTCGCAGCCAAAGCACTGGTGAAGATACCAAATTGTCTTGCTTCGAAAGCAGGGTAAAACCTACATAGAAACATCCAACAAGAAGGCGTCATTCGAGAGCTTCCGACGGACTGACGTCAGTGACAGAGAGAAGCAGGGTTACGGGGAGGGTTGCGGTGAAAGCGAGTACAAAGTGGCTGAGAGATAGAAACGATGCCTAATCCTCGTTAATCGATTCAGAACGATTTTAAATGTTTTTTTTTTTTGATAAAATGCGTAATATTTGCGTATGGAAAGAGCCGCAGCTTCACATCCAAAGACCCGCATGTGGCTCTCCTGCCAGGCCGCAGATTTACCGACCCTGGTTAAGGGGAGTTAGAATTAGATATGAATTGTAGATGACAGGAATATGACAAAAGGGCAGCAATATGAAATGGAAATATAAAGGTGTAAGATCTAGAATAATTGCTCTAAACCTATCACCTTGCCTATCATCTTTTAATTTTTTACTTTGTGATGTCACTTTCAATAATATGTACTATAAAAATTGGGAATAGATATTTGGATGCTTATTTTCTGCATCTACAAAGATGGGAAATTCTACAAAAGCATTTAAGCATTACTCTAAGAAAATCTTGCGATACCTGTCGGGAAGCTAAAATAGATTCGGTTAAAGCAGTGTATGCACAGTTTGAACAAACTCGTAATAACCTAGAAGAAATCATTAATGTAAAAGATTATACAGCGGTATCTCAAGATTATTTTTATGGGAGCAAAGCAATTTTATTTATTTATTTATTCATTGTTATCCGAAACAATCAGTTTCGGTCACTTCATATTTTTTAATTCCAATCATTTGAACTGATTTTTATAAGAGTTACGGTGTTAATTAAATATCTTTTTCAATAACCGCACAATTATTACAAATTTTGCACAATTATTAATAACATAAAAGTACAGCTTTTAATAAGGGTTGAGTGAGTGAATATTAACGTCGCACTGTACAGCTACACGAGGGTTTTTGGTGATGGACCACGTAATTTTGAACCATAGTCAAGTGACGTGGACGACACCTGAGCTACTCCCCCTTCTACTAACTTCCACACCACACCAACTGGAGGAGGTTTGAACATAGACATGTAGCAGCGGTAGCCGAGTGGTTAAAGTATCGGATCGTGGCTGGCCTTGTCACGAGTTCGAGCCCAGTACCACTAAAACCCGCCGTGTATGGGAGCGATGCACGTTAAATTTGTCGAGAGCTCAAACGTCCTCCCGTTGGTGTGGTGAGATAGTTAGGAGAGAGGGGGTGCCAGCTCAAGTGTCGTCCGCGTCACTTGACCATGGTTCAAAATTACGTGGCCCGCGTCGCCAAAAGTCCTCGTGTAGCTGTACAGTGCGACGTTAATATTCACTCACTATTCATCGTTCCTGTGTACGCCGAGATTCGAAAAATTACACATTCCTCGAATTCTGAATTACATAGTTGATAAAAGTGTCGCATAACAATACACCTGACACATTCTATGTTGTACATGTAAATGAAAATTCAAGTTTTAAGTCACATACTGTCATTGATTATTTTAGAAACAATAATAATAATTTGATGTTTATGTCGTTAGATAACAATAAGAGATTAGCTTCTCTATATAATATAATTGTAGGTTAAAACGATTTTTGTCTCAAAGAAAATTATAAGCTCCTTTCCTAATTCATTTCAAACATATTGTTTAATTTTTACGCATGTGTGTGTGTGTGTGTTTGGTAACCAAATAACAGCTTCATTTAATGTAGTAACCCAGAAAATAGGTTACATTATGTGGTATCCTGTTTAAGAAAATGTAGATGGTAGAAACAAACAGGGCCGATCCTAGGGTATCGGCCGCCCTCGTGCAAACACCTAATGTGCCGCCCCCTAGAGAACTTTTCATATTTTGACTAATACTTAACGTTGACGTTAAAAACTCATCTACTAATATAAGAATAAAAAGTAAAACACATTAATAAAAACTTCATTTTTTGGTCAGGTAATGAGTTATAATAGCGACAAAATACTTTATCAAAATAATAAACTGACAAAAACATAACCTTTAAAATAAAAATAAACATTTAATAATTATAAAAGCAAAACAACAGAATTTACTCAAAAAATACAATCTAATCAAAATAAATAATAAGGCACAAATCTCGTGAAACGAAAAGTATATAAATCAATCCCTCTACTAAGACTAAGTAATAAACTATACCTTTTAAAAACCGGTTATACCACTTTTAACTCAAAAAATAACACCGAAATTTATGGGTGCGCCTTATACACCGGGTATAAAAATGAGAGCTTTAAAATACAAAAGATGAGCATAGAAAAAGATCAGACTTTTACATATATCGAAATAATCTATCTCTGTGAAAGAAATAACATTCCTTATGAACTTAAAGGGTAATTCTGAAAGTACACTATTTTTTACTAATGCTTGGAATAATACTTGAATAAAGGACTTCAAAACATAAGATCACTGCGCACATGCATTTCAGGTTTCTTCGTAAAAGAGGGTGTGCGTGTTATACGTCGAATATGTTTAGGGGCACGTTATACGCCGGATTTTACTGTAACTATAAAATAACTTTTCTGGCTTTCTGAGAAGCAAATTTGTTAATAGTTTCGGTTAAATCAATTTTTTCTGAGATTTCGGATTCAATTGATTATGGCCAAATCTGAAAGACTTTCTTGTGTCACATTATTGGGAAGACTAAGATCATTTTTCATTATAATTTCTAACTCTCAGGCGGTTTTTTTACCAGGAAAAATATCTATGAATGAAGTTATTTCATTGAAGAGCTGTATACCGTCTATATCTTATTTTAGAATGTTTTTTAATTATTTTCTTATTGTTCTAACAATAGGTTTTTTCTTTCAAAAGTTCATCTGAAAGTGGATAAGGTATGTGTACCAGTTGTCTCCCTTTAAAAAGCCACGTTCTTCCCAAATTTTTAAGAGTCTATACATATAAAACATTTATTTTCAACACTGTCTCCCTCTTCTAAATCTCGATCGATTCCAGTGGAGGAATCATATTTGCTGTTGTACTCTTCATCATTTCATTCTTCCTCATCATAATCACGAACAGAATTTCTTCATCCGAAAATACTGTTGTACTATATCTGTTAAATACTGTATCAATTGAATTACTTCATCATAACTACAAGAATACGCCATAGCATAAGGGATATTTTAAACGTGTCATGCATTCAGAACTGTAAAGGCGATTCACGCGCAAGGTATGACATACCCGAAGAGGCGGTATCCAAAAATATATATTTAGAGCTCGCCTACAAGCTAAGATCCTCAAAGGACATGATCTTAAAGTCAGCTACATGAGAAACTATCAATTTTCCAAAAAAGGTTTAGAAGAAGCGTTGAAAAAAGGTAGACGGTGGGTATGACATATTCTGCGCGGGAAGTGCTGGGTTAAAACTCAGAAAGATCTCTTACCTGATGCATTCTATATCGTTATATTTAAAATATTTTTTAATCCCTACATTAGGGAAAGTCGAGACCATTTCTTTTGCAACTTCAATGCTTGCACAAAGCCTCGGGTCTGCCCGAGGGAGGATTTCCGATTCCGAGTCATATAATTTATTTCTCTCTAGCAGCGTCTTAGGAATTTCTGTGAATACTTGAAAATAAAGTTATAAGTTTCGAATTAAAAAATAACGTAATTCCTTTTTAATCGAATTTAAATTTTCAAATTTTAAGGCGATATGGTACCATCTTTAAGATTTTTTTTATTTTTAATATTTGATATTTGGTTTTAATTGTATTTTATAAAGGTTAATATTTAATAATAATTCCATACAAAAAATTTTAATTTGTTGCAAAATGTTTGTAAAATTTAAAGTTTTAAATTTTTTTAAACATTTTTAAACTCCTAAGGCTTTTTTAAATATGTTTCTTTTCTTTCAAAATTTTTTCCAAGTACCTTATAATATACTACATAAAACTGTGCATGGGTTTTTCTGCTACTGCTCTTTAATTTTTATTAATTTTTTATAGTTAAACTTACAAAATTCTCGAAAAACATTAATTTTGATTTTGAAATTTTTTAGAAAAGTGCTAAACATGTTAGAGCTAATTCAATGCACAGTTTTACAAAACATACAGTTCAGAAATGTATAAAAGTTTCAAACCCTTACTTCAATTATCAAAAAAGCCTTAGGGTTTTGAATAACAGTGAATGTACAAAAATTCAACATGGAGAAAAATGAGTTTAAAGTTTTCATTTCTTAAATAGCATGATAAAAAATTCCTCCAATAATCTGAAACTTTTATGTAATGTTAATTAGTTTGTTTCAAACTGCTTACCACAATTTTTTTAAAAAATATACAAGAATAAAAGAATATACTTGTATAATGAATATATAAACAAAAAGGTCAATATTTCATAAAACATTATCTTAACAATTTTTTAAAAAAATTACACACACATTTTAGAGTTTATTTCATGCACAGTTCTATACTACTATAATAAACAACATGTACACAAATATTCATACTCTTTTTTTCCAAAATATATTCACAAAATCCATTGGCTTTTCCAAAATTTACTCGCAAAGAAGCATTTTTGCAAGTATTACATAGAGTATTTTTAAAAAGATTTGTTAATGCATTTATATCAATAATGACGTATGTTGGAGATCTGGATATACCAGTATATTTTTCATCCAAACGAGAAAAAGTATTGCATTCTTCTTCAAGTTTTGCACACCTCAAGTTAGTGTTTTGAGAAACTTCTGAACTTGTCTTAGCATCTGAAAACCACCTCTTCAAAGCTTTCGTTGTGGCAGATTTAGTACGTTTTTTAGGCCTAGGCATCTTAACTTTTAAACTTTTTGGAGAAATCACCAAATTCCTTGTCGTAAAAGCAACTTTTCTTACTCTTCAGAACACAGAGTACAAAAATATAGTTAAATTTGTAGGAACAGAACTTAAAAAAACCCAGTAGAATAACCCTCATATAATTAAAACAAAACAATTATTTCATTTCAGTTTAAACACTAATCAGCGTGGAGAAAAAAAAAATTAGTTCCTTATTTATCAGGCTCTTTTCAGCAGACGATCTGAAAAGTGGGCGTGGCAGCTTTGTTAAGTCTACTGACATGCAGAAAAAATGGATAAATAACTGAATAAAAATATAGATACAACTCTGAAATTTTGAGACACATTAAGAAGGATTAAAAGCATCATATAAGCCAATAAAAAAAAATCGACAGTTTGATGATTTTTAGGGTACCATATCGCCTTAAAGTTTTCTATTTATTATTGCAAACTGTAAATTTTTTCCATTAAATATTTAGAAAATTAAAATAATAATCTTAAGCTTTTTAATTTTTTTTCCAAACTCTCAAAAAATTACATTTCATCTTTTTTTCAAATTTTCCGACTGAATTATCAAATTTCTGATTTAATAGTAACATATTTTGTTGAATTCTTTTATTCCTTATAGAAATCATAGTTTCATTTCTGGAACAAAACGTAACTTAGCTTCCAAATTACTTATAGTCAAAATTATTAAAATGTCACCAAAAGTAAGCTTTCAAAAATTCTAAGGTATTTAAAAAAAAAAAAACTAGAAACACAATACCAATACTCTGAATTTGTAAAGCTTTCTTTTAAAGTTTCTAAATATGTTAATAAAACATTAATACTATTATTATACTTGTTTGTTTTTCAAATATCTTAATACTTTGAGATTAAACAGAACAATAAAACATTTCTAGAATAATTTGAAATTTCTAAGAAAAGTCAAAACTTTTTGACAAAGGCCACATGTCACAAAAGAAATTTAAAATTTTTTAATTAAATTTATATTTTAATTACATTAAAAATACTCAAGATTACTCAACCTTGCAACTTATTGAATAATTTTTCACATTTCTGTTTTGTTTGAAATCTACTTTATAAATTGTGTTTTTGTCATATTTTATTTCTGTAATGCATTTTGCTATCACTTTAATTAAATAGTTTTATACTACTATTATGGATCAACTAAAAAATATTACCTATATTTTTCAACATTTATTATTGTTCTGTAAAAATAAACCTTTCATTAAATGCTTTTTACAAGAAATTTCTGCCATAGTTCTGACATCCTTATTGTTGCCTTTTTTAAAGATTTTAAATATTGCTATAGATTGTTATAGATGAATTTTGATTAACTTTATTAGAAGCATACAGAATGCTATACAATATTTTAAAGAAATTATACGATTTTTATGTATTTTTATAATTGATTATACACATAATTAATTATTAGGTTGTATTAAATATTCTTTCAAATTCTCTGGGTAAAAGAACTTAATCAAGAAGATATCGTGCAAATCACTCTTAAAACAGCAATAAATGCAAAAAAAAAAAAATAATTAGTGCTTTTCAAATTCAATCCTACAAAATAATGGTTCTCTTAGCAGTCTTAGATTATATTAGAAAAATTATGTGTTTATTTCACATGTTACCTCAATAAAAAGAAAAAAAAAATGTCTGTGTATCTTTAAGTAAACTTAACGCACTTTATTTCTTTAAAAATTCGTTTCACAGTTTGAAGCAATTTAAATTAAATATTTAGAAATTACAGATTGGTTCATTTATTACTAAACAAAATTATCGTAATACGTTATGATTACAAACAAACTAATCAAAATAAATATAACTACGTTTTATTTCAATTTCGAGCTATTGTTAGGATCCTTTCAAGTATGGTACATAATTAATGAATGTACTCACAGGCTCATTATTGTTTTGTATTTTACATGAACTACTACCGTTTTCCATAAGTGACTAAAGAAATTATTTTTATACGAGAGGTAAATAATATTCTTTCATTTTGAAAAATAATGCCAAATGAAAATGTTTTAAGATTACGGTACATTCGGGCTACGAAAACATACAATTAAATATGTTAATCAACATGAAAGCATTCTAAGAATTTGATGACAGTTATTTATATCTATAAATGTAAAACGAAAAATAAATAAATAAAATAGTAATAGCATAAATGCAACAAAATAATTTTTTTACTTTGTCTTAAGCGATGATTAAAATACCTGGGCATTAAATCTTAAAAATCGAAAAGAGAATTTGAAAGTGAAAATATCGTTACCTTTTTTGTCGTTTAACCATTTTTGTTGTTCCGAATTTTTGTCTTGTAAGCGCAGGAAGCTAACAGAAATTTGTTCGGAAGTCAAATTGACGCAAAATTTCCTCAGTTTTCTTTCAAAGGGGATCTTTTTTTCTGAGGGTCATTCTGCCTCATTCTTTTGATTCGTCCTTAAGCATGTCATAAATTTTCATCGTGATGTTCATCACTTTAGTCCGATATGTCGAAATTCTTCCTTAACGCCACCTTTCCCCTTCTCCCATGGGACCGGCGTTAGAACTCATGATATTAAAAAAATAATTAACTATAGATTTGGAGGGTGACAAAAGACTTCTGGCGCTTATGGGCTGATCTTTCTAGGAACGGAAGCAGATCCCTTGCTGACTGAATACACATTCGTATTTTGGTTGTTACAGAAATAAAGAGAACGAAATAAATAAAATCTAATATTCTCTTTGTGACAGCCATCCTGCGATAGCTATGTCTTGTTGGATCAGCGTAAGCTAGAGGTGTGGGATTATCTAAAAGATGAGACTTTTTAATTCTTAACACAACTTTATTAAGAATAGCTTAAATTACTTAATTCTAAAGAACAACTTTCTTTAAGTGAGAATAAGCCACAAATTAAACTGAATATTTAAGTCAGATCCTACAACTAGATCACTTATCTTAATTATATTTAATTATCTGCCTAATCTAACTTCCTATACAAAATATTACCTTTTATAAGTAACCCTCCTACCTTGGTTGAAGACTCACTTATTCTGCTACTAGTAGAATAGGTATATTCAAGTACTATTACTCCTTCTTATAATTATTATTCTTAGCGACGTGGGGCGTATCCTTCTTCCTTGCGAGTAGGTCGTCTAACACTTGTTCCGAACTTTTTCCCACTAGTTATCTCTAAGGGTTGCCGTCATATCTCACTAAACCCTCTATCCTTTTAAAGTATTTTTATTTGCATTTTCGCCCTGTTTCTCTACTTGGTTTTGGGGTTTTGGAAAATTTTTTGCCATTAATCGTGGCCGTCAAAGCGTAGGAGTTATGTTGAGAAAGAACGCGAGAGACGTCCATCTTTCACTGGGCAATTTCTTAAAATTTCCCAACTGCCAAACCTTCGTTAGCTTCTTAGTGCGACTTTTATTACAGTCAATCAATCAACAGAAAAGGGGTATTTTCATTTAAAAAGCAAATAACATTATGAATGGATTTTCCCATCCCAAATGTTATCTATATTTCACTTCAAACGATCTTTTTGTCGAACCGCTTTTAATGAGAAGTGATTCCTGCTTTCTGACCACATACCATTCTTTGTTTTCTCATTATTTTGAGTAATTTTATCAGCTTTTAAACTTTTTTTACTGTGGTCCTGAGATTCAGAATGCACGAATAATTTATATCGTTTGACGCCAGGGGACATACTATTTTTAAACGTAAAGGGAAATCTTAATATGACATTAATAACATTTTACGACTTTTTGCTTACTCACGTCTGGGGCCCTGTGGGTAGAGGGCCCGGATCATTGATACTAGCCTCTTGATAAGGCAGGCTACACTGATGAAGGAATGTTTCTCAGAGCTTGAAGTCTATTCTTATTTTTCTCGAAATATGTTATACTATCGGGAAATCGGGACTTATTTTGATTTTTCAATAACTATTTAAAATTCAATAACTATATAAATTATTTTATTATAAATTTTATTTTGAAAAATTCACAAAAAATTTTGCTTGATCGACAGAATTATAGGCGGCCAGCGGCCTCGCGTCTGGACGCGCTGGGACCTAAGGATCGGTCCTGGAAATAAATTGTACTTAAATTTGAATTTCTGAATTGCCTTATAAGAATTACTCATCAAGAACATAATAAGTTTCGATACGAATCTTTAAAAAAAAAAACGTCATTTTTCTGTGAAAATGGCCCTTAAAAGCACTTTTCATAAATTGTTATAATCTTTTTTAACCACATTTCATTTCTTATTTTATATATTAATTTTTTATTTCTGGTATTTATGAAAATACGACAAAACTGTGTACTAAGAAATTTCCCTTTTAGACGAAAATAAACTCTTTAGGGGGAAACAACTGAAGACAAAAAATGTATCTGGTGTCTCCCTCTTGGTCCTTTCACAATGGAGGGGGAAGGTAAAGAAGCCCAATCTGTGGTATTAGGACATGCTTGATCCCCGCGCTTTTGCCCTTCTTCACTGTTCAAAGAGGGAAAATTGCTCATCGTACATTATGTAAAAACTTGTGCCTTCAGCTGTTAATGTGTTTCCTTTAGCTGTTTAAAATAATTTTTACTCCTCCCAAAAAAATTTTTTTTTTTTTTTTCATCCCAAAAAGAAATGTGTTGACTTCTTCATATTTTTTTAAAAACCAATAAATTCTATTGGATAAAAATTTACTATGTTAATTAAAATTTTTTAATGAATGCATATTAAAATTATTATAACA
>BMAV01007303.1:0-16627 GCA_019973955.1 Trichonephila inaurata madagascariensis
CTGATTTTTCTGTTATGTACTTTTCCATTTCCAAACTGATCAGTATGCAATTGTAAAGGGGCTGGAACGAAATTTAAAAAATTTATGACGAAGTATTTTTATTCGTATAATCATTCTTTTTCAGTGAATGAAAATTTTTATTTTGTGAGGGGCTTTATTGAACTAAGTTTAAAACTCCTTGGCAAAAAAAGTAAAATTTAGGTTTGTCCTGCACAAAATCTTAAATCGTTTTAAAAATGAAATTTTTAGTAAATAAATCTTAAATTTAAAAATTAATACAAAATAATAAAATTATAATTAGTTACTATATGCTAAAGATTATTTTTTTTACCTGTATCTGGATAAGAAGCAACAACATTTTCCAATTTATAATTCATCAGTACAAAACCAGAAAGCAAAAACTTTCTATTTAATTCAAAAGGGTTTTTTTAAACCATGCTAATTTGATCAGTGTTTAAAAAGAGTAGTTTAAATAAAATTTTTTTTTTATGATGTAATTTATTAAATCATAATTGAATGTCTAAAACATCCACACACAAAATAGTTTACTTCAAACAGGAAATTTTTGAGATGGAAGAAAAAAATACGTCATACAAACTAATTGAAAACCTTTGAAATTTTTTAAAAATACAACTTACAAATAAGTAAAATATAAAATAATATTATGGTGAGTTGATGACCTTAGTTACATAAAAAAAATAAAACACAAAATAATTAATTTAAAATTTAAAAAAAAGACAATTCAGAATCAAGACAGAATGTTCAATATAGTTACTTTTAAAAAAAAATTTAACAAGTTTATTCCAATCGGTGTTCTTTAAAAAATGGTTTGAAAAATTTTGCATTTTCCTTTTTTTTTAAATATTTCTCTTAGTTCAGATTTTTTATAATTTGGACAAGTTTCCCAATTACTATAAATAATTTACCCCTTAAATTCACACTGAAATAAAAGAAGTTCATTTCGAAAACAATGGTAAAATGCATTGCATAATACAGTCGAACCTCCATATTTCGAATTTTCTATGAACGAACTTTTTTTCCCGGGAAACCCAAAATTTCCCCATTTTCTTTGTAAAATAGCCTCCCAATAGCAAAAAAGTATTTTTTATATAACAAACTTTTCTCTTTTTGATTCAATTTTTTTTTAAAACTTTTTTAAATATTTCTGGACATTTCAAGTTATTCTTTTTTTTAAACTCATTTTATGGTGGTCATAAACGAACTGGTTTTATTAGGTCCTAGATCCCCGAGACAATAGAATTCTGGGCATTTCATCTAAAATTGCAACCTTTTAAAACCCCTAGTCCAGTTCACTGGAAACATCTTCGATATCCCCTTTCACCCCAGTGGAGTTTTCCTGTGTCCCCGTACCCTTTGAACCAATCTCCATTCATTTTTTAGTGTTGATCAGTCGTACTGTTAACTTCTTTTTGTAGCAGAAAATGTGAAAACGTAAGTGTTTTGGCATCAAAGAAAAAAAATTAATTCTTCAGGAAGGGGATAAAGGCGTCAAGAAACTTTCCCTTTGTAGTTTTTATTTTTTTCCTTTTAATAGATAAGATATAAAAAATAAATATTATTAATTTACAAAAAAAAGTGAATAATAACTTTTTATTATAAAGTTTATAAATTTAAAATTTGTTTTATGTGGGGGATAAAGAAAATTAAAAAGATGAATTCTATAAAAATATTTAAAATTAACGAACTTTTCTTAGGGATTTATCGATTTGGGGGTTATATGGAGGTCCAACTGTAATTGAATCAAGCGTATGGTAGAATTAAAACGAAATAAAGAAATAAGTTTTAAAATTTTCTCGGGGATTTTTATACTTTATAAATAGATCATACCCCCTTGATTTTTCCAAAGCTTTAAAAGATAATAAACATGAAAGGGTTTTTTTATTTCATATCTTACATAATGTTTGTGATATAATCCCCAAAAACCCTTTTATTTTGTTTTTTAAAATATTAGATAAAACAGTTAGTCCTTATTCATAGTTCTTACTTTTTTCTTTTCAAAAAAAAATAATTTTAAAATTATCCTTGTATATGTGGTGAAAATGATTGTGCCCTTTTCAATCTAAAAAACATGAAAAAAGTACCTTCTTTTCTCTGGTCGAGACAAAAAAAATCCCTAAAAAAATACAAAATACGATTCATTATTCTTATCTATTTTGTAGTTACTATAAAGATTTGGAGTTTTTTTGATAACTTCTTTTTTTGGGGGAAGATATGTTTATTATCAAAGAATAAACGGGAATATTTTTTAAAATGTTTTGTATTAATAAAAAAATTTTTAAAAACAATTTTATGAAAGTTACCAAATTTTTAATATAAAAAAAATGCATTTAAATTTATATAAATTTTTGTAATTTGTACACAAAACCGAAAAAAAAAGGTGTGAGTTCAATTGAATAAAATGTTATACTTGTATGACGTGGTGGGCGCCAAATGATAAGGGACAGAGGGGGAAAGGGGTTTTTTTTTGGGTCCACAAAGTTATTAAAAAACACTTTTAAATTAGAAAAAAACAAACACTTTTAAACATACATAACTAGAGAACTAACAGTTGACATAGAATTAAAAAGGGATGGGAGCGCATGCTCATTACGCCCCCTTACAGTTCCAAAAATTTGGGCCATCACTGAAGATTGTTCTGTTCGCTGAGGGCGCGAAAGTCTCTTTACTGTTAATAGGGAAGAGTCTAAATAACGGGGGTTACAATCCCCCCTTATGGATCCGACGACGTCCCGGCGAGGAGCCAGAATCAGAATTAGCTATTGTGGGCGGTGCATTTGTTGAGGGATGAATGGTTCGGGGGGGGAAAAATGGCTGTTGAAGCAGTTGGATGGGCTTAGAAATGTGTTTTTTTGTATTGATGTGGACGAAAATTTTCGGGGGTGGGCCTTTCTTTTCGAAGTGGAGTTTTAAGGAGAAGTGTCCATTTTCCTTTAAAAGGTGTTAAAGCTGAAGTATGGTAAGTAGCTATCGGTTCAGATGGATTGGTAAGATTTTGGTTTAACATAAAGAAGTGGGTGTTTTTTTGTGTGAGAATTAAATATGGACCGTAAAAGTTTTTGGCATGAACTTGGAAGTTTTTTTTGTTTTTTTGCATTACTGATGGGATGTAAAGTCCCCCAGATTTATTCCGGAGAATAATGAATGGACGACGATTTTGTCATATTGCTTTTTTTTTTTGGTCTTGTTTTTTTTTTATTTTTTCCCGTATGTCTTCGGAAATTTTTAAAATCGTTTTAAATAAGGTTTTTATTTCTGCAACAAAATTATAAATTTGTGAACGACGTTTTTGGGAAATCTTGCACCACATCGTCTACAGTTCGTAGCCTTTTTCCGAAAAGTAGGTAAGCAGGGGGTGACCTGTAGTGTCACAGACAGTTGTATTCATGGCAAAAACGAATGACTGGTATTTTGGGAATCCCTTAATTAAAAATTGTTTTCCCGTTCCGACGAGTATTGCAAGTCGGGGGTTTAAAGGTCTCTTTTTTTTCTATCTACTGGATTAGACTGTGGTGAATAAACTGGTATTAAGTTTTGACTTGTTTTTAACGTAAAGCAAATCTGTTGTAGAACAGCACTGACAAACTGTGTTCCGTTTTCACTAAATTGTCTCGGTATGAACGATGAAAACTTTTTTCTATGAGAGTTGTAGCACATTGGCGTGCACTGTTTTGGGAGAAAGGGCAAATAACTCAACCCATTTTGTGGCACAATCCTCAACAATGAATATCCATTGTTTGCCTGAGTTTTGAGGAAGGCCCAAATAAATCAATAGCAATTATTTCCCAAATCTCTGTGAGTAGACTGGAGTTCTAAGAAAAACCGGGAGGCTTTTGGTTTGTACCCTTTAAAAACGAGCAAATTCTGGACATTTTTTAATATAATGGGATATGTCCCTTTTTTCGCCGGGGTCCAAAAACGTTTTGCGATTTTCGGGAATGTTCCATCTTCCCATTTTTTCCAGCCATCGGATCATTATGGTGCCTTTGCATTATAAATTTCACGTTCAGCAGTTGAATGACTAACGGGAGTTTCTGCGGAACCGCATCAGCAACATAACGATATAAAACACCTTGATTCATCAAAAATCCACTTTCCCAGTCCAGTTTGCATATTCTTCAGTTTTCAGAGGTGATTAAAAACTGTCGATGTTTTTTCTTAAATTATCATCTTTCCCGCGCCTCGCGCATGCCCTTTACAATTTGTGTTGGCATATCAGCTACCGTGATATTTTTTTGGCTTCGCAAAAGATTCTTCTTTTTGGGAGTAATTTGGGGGATTACATGTCGGGAAACGACATTTGCTTTACCAGGTATATCCCTTTTTTTCAGGTTAAAAAGACTGGATTTCGCGCCCATCTAGCAAGTCGTCCGGGGGAGCCCTTGAGGTTTAGAAGCCATTTCAGAGGTTGGTGGTCGGATCCCAAAGGTTATTTCGGGGTTCCCCTTCAATATAGCCACGGGAAATTTCTTCACCCCTTTCCACAGCAAGGGGGTTTCCCCTTTTTGTGGTGGAATAGTTGCGTTCTCCCGGAGTTAGCGGGTCGACTAGCGTTTTCCCTATAGGGCGTTCCTCGACCCTTTCCCCTTTGAAGAAAAAACTGCTCCAAGGGGCATAATTGTTTGCCTTTCGAATAATATATGGCTGAGTACCATCTGCTTGTTTTAACACGGGGAGGTGTTGTAAGACAGTTTTAAGGGGTTTGAAAGGGCCTTTTGTTTAAAAATCCCCATTGCCTTTGGGACTTTCTTCTTTGTAAGATAACTTAGTGGACGTGAAATCTTGAAAAAATCTTGAATATATTTTTCGAAACCAAGAACGTCTTCAGGAAAGTTTTTGTAGTTTTTTTTGACATTTTTAGGGGGGGAAATTTATCCAGTATAGAGGCTACTTTTTTTTGGATCAACTTCTTTTCCCCTTTTTGTAATCCAAAATCCAAGATATTTAACTCGAAAAGAGGCAAATGGCATTTTTCTATTTGTTTTTAAGTTTGAAAAGTAAGAGTCTTTCAAAAAATACCCAAGATCAAACATGTTTTTTCAAAAGTTTCTGACAAAACAATTATTTTCGTCTAGAAAAGGGTTTTAATGCTAGAATGTCTTCCAGACCAACAAAAACGGTTCATCAGTTTTTAAAACGTAGCGGGTGCGTTGCGCCCATAGGCATCCGGGGTAACGGTAAGTGCCAAAAGGACATACAAATGCTGTCTTGTCTTGATCTTCAACATAACTTTAATTTGGTGATACCCCGCTCGCAGATCTAATGTAGACAAAAAAAGAGTGAGTTTTTTTTGGGTAAATCATCCATTTTTGGGGATATGTATCTGCAACTGTTATTTCTTTTTAATTTTTCTGAAACAAAGGCGAAATGTTCCATTTGGTTTTTGGGATAAGTAAAAGACTGGGGAAACCAAAACGGAGATTCCCTTCTTCTTTTTATACCTTCCGGGGGAGAAGTCTATCGATTTCTTTTTTTTAATATTTCTTTTTTGGGAAAGGGTTCATCCTATAAGGGGCACTGCCACTGGAAGATGATCTTTTTTTATTTATACGATGTTCAATAAATGGAGTAGGCTCTCTCCCCGGGTTTAAAGCATTCTTTATATTTTTCCAATAGTGAATTTATTTATTTCCGTTTTTTAAGTGAAAGATGAGTAAACCCTTCCCTTTTCCCGGGAAATTGATAAGGATGTGGTTCAGTATTAACAAAGGGGAAGAGCAAAGTTAGGGGGCGCTTTTAAAAAAATTATATTTTCGTGGGTGTTTGGAAATAACCCCTGTTCTTTTGGGGATCTAAGACGATCCCCCGCAGCTGTTAAAAAGTCAATGCCTAGAAGTGTTCTGTTGCCTTTAGCATTTTTTAAAAAATATTAGCTCCGGGGGGAAACTTTTCCCCTTTAATACCCAATGTCTACAGAAGTTGTCAGTATTTTAGTTTGCGTACGACCCCTCGCTTTTGAGTCATCTGCATAGTTTTTTTTTCAAAATTCAATCCTTTTTTTTTGGAAAAGATACAATTTTTCACCAGCCACTGAAAAGTAAACACCAGGGATCAGCACAAATTTCTGCTTCTGTATTCCAAAAAGGAAATTTGAATAATAATTTAAAGGGATTATTTTCACTGGAGAAAATATAAAAATTTGATTGATTTAGACTTTTATGACAAGGTATCATCTTTTTTTTCGAACTGGGGGAAGTGGGATCTTTTATCGGGTTCCGGGAGCAACCCCATCCATAACAAGAAAAACAGGGGGTTCTGTCTTTTTGTATCAACGATTTTCTTTTCCGGTATTCCCGTCATTTGAAGTGGGGTTCCGCCTTTCTGTTACTGGGGGAACCCCCGGGTTTCCCCCCTTTGACTGGGGGGAAAACTGACAGAGAATGTTCATGTGTTAATCAACTTTTGGATTTCGTGTGTAGTTACTTTCCAGGGGCTGGACATCATTTCTTTTTTTTTTCCAACCAAAGTTTTTGTTTTTTTTTTTATTTTGCATATTTTTTAAATTCTTCTTTTAAAACCCCCCCTTTATCCACAAGTTGTAGAGGATTGTTCCAATTTCACCACTGGTCCAAAGAGTGATCTTTTTTAATCTTGGGGGTTTTTTTTTTAATTTGATCTGGCCCAATCAAATCTTTCAATTTTTCAAGCGTGGGTAACTTTTGGGTTCTTTTTAGCCACCCATCAAAAAAAAGTTTTCAAGTCAAAAAAAGAAGTCACGCCAGGTTTTTTTGGGTCTTTTTGTGTGCCGGGAAAAAAATTTTGCCCAAATTTTTCTGCACTTAATTTAAAAACGTTTTAGTAGAATTTGTTTGACTTTTTTAATAGTCTTGAGCATCAACAACAGATTCTTTTTTCGATTAAATTTGAAACTTTAGTCGGTAAAAAACCAACAAGGTACAACCCCCCACTGGGAAAAATGGGAAATTTTAAAAAAAGTTAATTGCCTTTCGAAGAGGTCAAAAAATTGTTACATCAGTATTTTTGGGTCAAAAAAACGAAGTAGCTTATGGAGTTCTTTAAATTGGCATATTGGAGTTTTGCAGAAAAACACCAGCGCAGA
Organism: Trichonephila inaurata madagascariensis; assembly: GCA_019973955.1. Lineage (NCBI taxonomy): Eukaryota > Metazoa > Arthropoda > Arachnida > Araneae > Nephilidae > Trichonephila > Trichonephila inaurata. The sequence continues at coordinate 7,079 of BMAV01007303.1, forward strand.
GTTTGTAGTTTTAGAAGTATCAGTTGTAATTTGGAAGTTTTTGCAGTTCAAATATTTTGTTTGGGTTTTTCCATCTCTTCAGCTCGCAATTCGAGCTCTTTTCATCACTAATAATACCCCATTTAAACATTCTTTAGTAAAATCTACATCATAACCTTCACTTTTAAGATCGCGTCTTTTTGGGCAAGAAATTTGAAATTGTCTGGTATTGATATGTTAGCGTTTCCGCCCAATTCAAGGAGGTCCTGCCTGGGACCTTTTTCTAAAATAGGCCATCGTGAAATGTCACTTTTAAATTGATTACAAATTTATTCTTTATACTTTAAATTAAAAAATTTTAAACCCAAAAGTTATTATATTTAATTAATAATACAGCATTATACCACATAAAAAAAAATATCTTCAATTTGTTACAATATGGGTTCGAAAAAAGGGTTCATGAATCACAACATTAAAAAGTTAGTTCTTTTTTACTTTTAATACACAATCAAAGTAAAAAATTTCTATCAAAATTTTTTGATAAAAAAGTCATCAAAATGATCGGAAAAAAATTTGAAAAAAATATCATACCACAAGTAAAATAAAAAAAAACATATACGCATTAAAAAAATTCTACTTAGCCAAAAAAAAATTTTTTTTAATATTCAAAAAAAAAAATAAATTATTACACTTTTTACCATAAAAAAAAATGCATAGAACCCCAGGATTATTTGTTGAACGTTTCTGTACAACCTTTTAACTGTCTTTTTTCTATTTTATTTATTTTCGCTTACGCTGCATTAAAAAAATCTCATCAGTTTCCCCCAAAAAGAATCATAGCTTTAAAATTAATTTAAAAAAGAGAAAGGAAATGGATAAATATTCTTTTTCTTTAAACCACTGAATATTTTATGTAACTGAGGGAAATCTTTAATAATACACATTTTTTTACCAAAAATTTATACACATAAATGATTTTATCAAAAAAAGCACATAACAAAAAAAAAATAAATTTCAGAGCATTAATGCTTTTTAACAAAAAATTATAAACATTTTAAAAAAAAAAAAAAGAATACATATGTATATATTGTTTTTTAGTTCTCACTTTCGCTTTTTAAATAAACAACGTTATACGCAAATTTGCTTAAAAAAAAGTCAGCATATATTTAAAAAAAAGATAGAATATAATGTAAACTGTATATTATACTACTGTTTAGCAAAAAGACATTTCTTAAAAAAAAGAAAAAGATTTCTTAATTCAATGAGAACAGTTTATATAATTTGCACAGGAAAAGTACAGAAAGGGTTTTTTAATACTGAACAATGAGACAATACTTTAAAGAATTTTAAAAATTTAACTAATAAATTCTTTTCGGGTATTAAACCCCTTTTTTGCACTTTTGGGGATGCAATTATGAAAAAGAGTATTAAAAAAATATAATACTTTTTAAAAAAATTTCAAGATAAAAACTTTACCTGTTCTACGGGGGAGAACTGAATAATTAAAAACCCTATGGGGGGAAACAACCCTTAGGGGTGTTAACCTGAAAATTAATACCGAGCAACGGGGCCGCCTTCCTCCCAAAAAACGTTTGGGGGTCAAAATGACGGGGGGGCAAAAAAAATGATAAGGGACAGACGGGGGAAGGGGGTTTTACTAAGTCCACTAGTTATTAAAACACGTTTTTTAGACAAAACAAAAAAATTTTCATACATAACTAGAGAACTAACAGTTGACATAGAATTGAAAGGGATCGGAGCGCATGCTCATTACGTCCTACAGTTCCGAAACTTGGCCATCACTGAAGATTGTTCTGTTCGCTAGAGGGCGCGAAAGTCTCTTTACTGTTAATATGGAAGAGTCTAAATAACGGGGGGTTACACTTGTTTATTTCTTCTGAATCGTATACATTTTTAAGTAGTTTAATATACTCACATGTAAAAAAAAATGATAGGCTCCATGCAAATTTCTTTATTTTAATTGGTTTTGTTCTATTTACGTATTGTTTTTCAAGTAAAAATTATAAATGGATTTAAAAGGAAATACTCAAAGTTACAATAATAAAAAGTTTAATTAAAAATTTCATTTATTTATTTATTTATTTTGTAATTGTAATTTTGTTTGCAGGGAAGATATCCAATTATTATAAAATATCAAGTATGTGTATGAATCTTGTATTTATTGACCAAATATGTGTTTATCAATAATCATCGAATAAGATGTTTATTTTGCTACATTTCTATGCTACATTATAAATGTAATATTAAATATGCATTTTTTCTTTCCCCGCAAATGCTTTAGAAATAGATAATTCCGTTATTTTCCATTCATTTATGTTTTATGATAAATAACTGAATTATTAAATAAGCAATTGTATAGTATAATATATTTTAAGTACTACCTAAATGATAGCTACATAATTATTTTTTTTTTTCATAAATATTTTAGTTGCTCTCTCTCTCTTATGATTAAAAAATTTCATTTCCACGTTTAGTGGTGGTCAACAAGGTTGAAAATAGTGTGTAAAGAAAGAACATTTCAGGGGAATATGGGTGTAAAAATCAAATGGAAAACTAAAACTAAAAATACAAATAAAATTATTTTATGAAATTATATAAGCAAGCATATCTTGCATGTACACATCAAGTTAGAAAATAAGAACACACACAAAACAATTTTGAGCATCACAACGTTGTTTTCTCTCTTATATATTATTTGATGCTAACGTTTTTGTCTCAGTTAAATACTCATAGGTAAGTAATTTTGAAATTACTTGAATGGGATATAAAGCTTTGCAAAGAATTTACATGGATTCAGTAAAAAATCTCCTGCAAATTCTTTTTGTCAGAGAGTAAAATAGATCATAAATATTTAATAACTGTATATATGCATTTATCAATGATTTTTCTATGATGATTTATTTATTTTAACAGAGGAGTGATAAGGTTTTGAATGAAATAATTTTAATACAAATTAGTATTTCTGGATATATTTATTTCTTTTCAAATTAATCTATTCATTTTTTAAATACTTCATGCACTTTAATATATTTTTTCAATTGCACTTTCAAAAGTTTTCTTACACATTGAAAATTTAATTGATTTATAAATTTCTTACTGCTTTCTATCTCCAGAGCACATTGCTGTTTATCCATTGGGTATCGATAAAACTGCATTTCGCAAAATGGCCTGAGCTTGACTCTAACATAGAAATATAATTGAGAATTATTATTTTTTAACAGTGTATGTTGCATATGAATAATATTTTTATGAAAAAAGTACCCATCGATACATTTTAGAAAAATTTAAAGAATTATTGGCAAAATAGTTTTTTGCTAATTTTTCATCATGAGATTTTATGTTTTATTCAGATTAATTTGACTAAGGCTTCTTTTTATTCCTGTATCGAGAAAAATTATGCAGAAAAAATAAATAATTTTTGTCAAATTTTATTCCTTAACATAATTTAGATTGCAGTTTTTTTATATTAATAGTCCATTTCTGAGTAATTATTCTTATACCTAAAGAAAATTGTCTATTTAAATTTAAATACGACTTAATTGTGTGTATATGATATCCTCTTCTAGTGTGTTTTTTCTTACAAAAAAATTAAGTAGAATAGTTAAATTTGCAAATAAATTGAAGAATATTTTTAAAATAATATATATTCCAAAACTCTAATTGGTTTAATTTATATAAAATTAATTAAAATCAGCCGTCGTTTTTGCAATTTTAAGGAAAAAACAAGTAATGTAAATTTTTTTTAAAGTCAATTCCCACTTAGGTCAGCAAAAGAAAATTTTATTTTAGCTACCTTTTATTAAATAATTACAATTAATATAAACATGTACATACAAATGAGAGAATCGCAATATTAAGTGGCAAAACACCTTTTAAATTACACATTAAAAACTTTTAACCACATCAAATCTGTAATTACATTTTTTAATAATAGTTGAATATTACAAGTAAGAATTCATCTTAAAGCCAGTGTAAAAGGAATGTTGACGTTTAACTAGTATATGGTTATTCAGATTAAGTTAAATGTTCATCCCAAATTTCACAAAAGCTGTTTTATCCAATGGTGCTGCTATCTAGAGGAATGATATCGGCTGAAATATATCTCTTAAACTATAATGAATTAATTAAACTTAATTAATGAATTAATATTTGAAAAAAAACTGTATTAGCATCAAGTGTGATCCATTACAAATTTTAAAAAAATGAATTTGAATTAGAGTGGATGAATAAAAAGTATTTTATTAACGATTGAAAATTTGAACAAGATATATATATATATATATAGTGAACTAATAGTGGGAATTGAATAATGTTCTTTACTCGAGAATCCCAACTGTTTATTTCTGATTAATTTAAAGTTTTGGTAAATATGACTATATGCATCATCTTATTTAAACTACTACAATTAAGCAGTTAAAATGACACATCATCATCATCGCTGTTTTCGAGCTTCTCACCCTATCATTATTCAACCATTATGCAATATTTAATTTGTATCAACCGTTGCATTAATACCTGCTCTTTATTTACTAAAACAGTCTTTCTACGATGGATTATTATACCATTATGTTCTATACGTACCCTTACACACATTTTTAATTATTTAGCATTCTTTTCAATTAGAAATATACAATTAAAGATTTAGGATTAAATAATATAGTCGCAATAGGAACCTTCACATGTAGTACAATATTTAAAAATGCTAAAGAAATTCAAATAATTGAAATTATGGAAAAAAATCATTCCAACAAAAGTTTTACCTTTTACTGAGTAAAACCTGCCCATCTGGATAAATGTGCAGAAGCATGGTTCCTTCTGGACCACTAGAAGCGAAAGAACCTAATTCCTTGTCATTAACTGCATGAATAGAAGGTGTCCATATATGTTGCACATGCCAGTTGTCACCAACGATTTTCTGAACGGCAGTATCAGGTGTGAAAACTAATCTTTCATCATACCAAGTTTGTCGATATAGCAATTGCATGGAATAGTCCTAAAAATGTTGATACATTTTGTTTAAAATAATTGGTGGGATTCCAAACGAAAATTAAAAACGCTTGCCTTCTTCAAACATCTAAAAATGTGAACGTCCTTGCAGAAATGTCTCGTGTAGAATTAACCATATTTATATTTTTCAGTCTTAAGTGTCTTAAAGAAATGAAACAAAAATATTTTGAAATAATTGTGATTAAAATTTTTTTTTGTATAAATATAAATTTTTGCAACTAATAAGTATTTATGTGGCAACCTAAAAAGCTAAGCTTTGCTGGTACAAATATAGAATGTCAAAACAAAACTATACAGTGTCTAACTATGCAAAAATTAACTAATTAATTCTATTTAATCATTTGTATTCATATGTACTGCAGTTATGCATGGACTAGTTGCGTTTAACCCTAAAATTTTGAATGACATACAAGTTATAAGAGTTTCAGCCAAGCTTTTGTATCGCTGTTCAAACTTCTTTACTGTGTTATGTAAGATTTTGAGGTCTAATTTTATTAAAGTTGTCTTCGCCAGATATACGAATGTCTGAACTAAACGCGGAGCACATTTTCAGACAGAAGAGTCTCAATTTTCACGAAAATTTACGACAGTATAATTCACACTGTAACAATGGGTTATCCACAACCAAGTTGGCACTTTGAGTTAGAACAACTCAATGCCGCAAATCAACGTCGATACTAAATAGCATGTAAATAGTCAGTGAGATAGAGAACCGAGTTTTTTGTGAAAGAAAGAGCCACTCTAGAGAGTTCCTGAATTAGAGTCGCTTAGTTATTAAAAGATAACGAAGAATTTATCTGGCGAGTTTCAGAAGTTGCATCTCATTTAAGATAAGTAGACATTATTTCTTATCATTTAGTTGGTCTTGTCTGCCTCTCGCTTAATCATATCTAACTTTAAATGAATAAAAGATTTTTGCAAACACTTGTTTGAAATCATTTCGTGTCTGATTTAATGGCTTCTCAATCCTTGCTGCTTTCGGATTTATCCGGAAACCTCAACAGTGAGCGAGATCTCCACCTCAACCAACATGAGGAGGAGGTACCAAAACATCTTTTTATAATCTAGAGTTTTTAAAATTTTAAAGTATTTCATAAATAATCAATTTTTCTTTTCAACACGTAAAGGGATAGCTTATTTAGCATTAGAATATAGGAGAAAAATTGCGAAACATTTCATACCAGAAAAAATGGATCACTTCGGATAAAACGTACTGCCTTTCATAGGATAGCGAGGTCAGAATATAATATTAATATTAGAGTATTTTCATATATGAGAAAATATTCCAAATTCGGGTCCTATTCTTTAACATTAAGCGAAGACAGCTTTAAATAAGCAGTCAGAGCAATCTTTGGTTGAATCGAATTAAATAATCCCCAGTCTTAAACCTTGCGTTTTTGGGCAAAGTTTACCTAATTCCTAAAGCAGGGGATCAATGTAGATCCAGAGAAAAATTTATCAATATAGATTCAGCTACCTTATATTCACTTTTTCTAAATAGGCTGGCATATAATTTACACCTTTTTTTCTGCTTCATTATTAAAAAATAAAATACTTAAATAAAAAACTGAAAAATGCTAGCATAAGTTTATGAAATTTCTTACCGTTCGTATTTCGTCGATTGATGACATACTGTATATGAACATGCTGCTGTTCACTCTCACTGCCATATCTAAAAAACAAATTTCAGATTTTTTTATTCCTTTTTATCAAACATATAACGATTTATGAACATCGTTTCAAAATTACTTTGGTTAATGTAAGAGAACTTTAAGAAAGTAAGAAAAACTAACAAAAGATTGCTAATAAAAAGAAATATAACACAAATCTGAATTTTTTTCTATGAGATTAATTCTCGGTTAATGAGGTCCTTTTAGCTTGATCTGTCAAAACTCATACCACAAATGAAAAAAAAAAAACATGTAAACAACTGAAAATAATACAGGTCAAAGTGTTTTTGTTATAATTCTATGAAAAAAATAATAAATTTTATTTTATGCAATAGTAATTTAATGGAGCAGTTCTTAAGTCTCTTGATGTTCACTTGGTCTTCACGACATTAAGTCCTTGGTATCTTTTGGCCAAATCTTAAAATCTAAGAAACTGTGTCCCTAAATAATCAGGCTTCAGTAATTTGACTTTAGTTGTGAGAGTATTTGATCAGCTTGAGATTCATTGATATTTGTAGTTAAAGTGTTTTAAGTTTTATGAATCTTAGTGTGTAAAGTGACACGAACCGGAGGCACAAACCCTTTCCTTGATGTATTCCTACAGAAAAAAGTCCAATGACTTCAGGACAGGTGACCGAGCAGGCCATTCAAAGCAACCACCATACCCGATCACATGTTTCTGGAATCTGTCTCGAATGTATTGTGTGACATGTGATACCTAGTGCAGCGAGGAGCCGTCATATTGGAACCATATATACCAGAGGACACTCAACGGTAAACCTCTAAAAAAGTGGATAATACAATATCGGGATCTTGTTAACCTAACCTCAAAAAATACGACTGTTTTTGAATATTATTGACCAGCGAACTTGATGTAGAGATTCCATGGTAGACTAAGGATTATTCATCAACCAGAAATTGATGTTTTGCTTATTGTGCATAGCAGTACGTGCAAAGTATGTCTCATTCATCCATATGCTGTCGGATGTCAGGGAAGCTCACGAGTGTGACATTTTCTCTTTTCTTCCGTGTTATCTCGCGTTCCATTTTCGGGAGTTATAAACCAAATTAATATGCATTTTGCGCCTTTTATATTTAATACTAACTGTATGGCCGATGTTGCCCGGGCTTTCTGTACTTACATAAGTAAAAGCTTCAGTAAAATATACTTTTTCGAAATTTCTTTGCGTTGCAGTTTTAAGAAATATTGTGTACTTTTCAGAATAAAAAAATGCTAACACTCATATGTGCATTGATTAAATAAACGTAAAACATGACAAATGAAATTGATAAAAGTGTCTATTTTATTTTTCTTAACATTTTAAACAATCTTTTTTTTTTTTAAAAAAATTATAGAACATCAGTTTTATTATATTTTTCAAAAATAATATATGGTTAATTATGTTACATTCATTATTTTACATATGTATGTAAAATGAATTTGATATTCAAGAAATATTTTTATAAGTGGTATGTAAATGAAAAATGTAATATAAAATTATATCTTGTTTAGTAAAACAATTGAACAATAATTTGAAATTAAAATTACTTTTGTAACTTTAGAGAATGCTTGAAGTATCATAAAAGCATAGAAAATAAGGACGGCAATTAATAATGAAGCATAATATATAGACATTACTTTTATTATTATTTTTTTTAAAACTTGTAGTGGGTGACATTTGATGTTAATATACGGTTTTTCAAATATAAATTCATTTATTAAATTAAAAAATATGTTAATAAAAATAATAGTTCCAACAGCATATATAGAAAGGAAAATCGTTCGCAGTGTCCCTGTAGCGCAATGGACTTCAAATTCAAAGGTCGTTGGTTCGAATCCCACCTGGGATGGCCTAATTTCTGAGAATGTAATTTCTGTTTTACTATACTTTTTTACTACAATAATTAAAAATTTAGTTAATAAATAATCAGTAACGAACAAACAAAAAAATAGAAATAAAACACACAAAAAATTGCAAGAAAAATAACTTTATATTTTGTCACTGAATATTGTGAATTTGTCATATGTATAAACATATTTATATTAATTGTAACTCTTTAATAAAAAGTAACTAAAATAAAAATTTTCTTTGTTGACCTAAGTAAGAATTGATTTAATTTTTTTTATATTACTTGTTTCTATCGAATTAATGTAATAGGTGCATTGATAAAATAAAAATAAAATATAAAAATGGTGATAAAATGTCGATTTTTTAAAAAGGTATTATTATGTTAAAATAAATATATAAAGATTATCTTTTTATTATATTTTCAAAAAATAATAAACGGAACGATTTAGAAATCATTTTCATAAAAAGCATCGATTTGACTCATTTTAGAAAAAATCGTAAAAACGGAAAAATATCATTTTTTTTGTAAAATAAATTATACCATATCGTGGGAAAAAATGCTTTCCCAATTTGTAAATTTGAGTATTTTTAAAAAATTCGTAAAAAGTTTTCGTTTTTTTTTAAATCACTAACTAAAAATCAAAGGTTTTTAAAAATCATTTTCATATAAACGCATCGATATTGTTTCATTTTTAAAATCTTTAAAATATGTAAAGTATCGTTGTTTTGTAAAAAATACTGTATCGGACGAAATAAATTATCTTTCAATTACAAAATTGCTGGCGAAGCTTTAAATGCGCGAATAAAATTTAAGGTAAATTTTTAAAAATCGTTAAAAATTAAGTGATGATGTTGTTGTTTCGAACCCGGGTACAACCGTTTATCCAAAAAGATGGGGCCGGAAATCTTAGGGAAAAAAGGGTGAAAAACCTTTAAAACAAAAAGGGAAAGGGTATTCAATTGCTAAATCTGGTGATTTTTTATATTTAAAGGCACATCTTTTTTCTAATGTAACCTTTCAT
>BMAV01007304.1:0-14160 GCA_019973955.1 Trichonephila inaurata madagascariensis
TTTTAAAAAATTTTTTTTTTAAGGGGGGGGGGGGGGGGGGGGGGGGGGGGGGGGTTTCATTTTTAAAAAAAGTTACAGAAATTTAGTGAATTTGGGGACCAAAATTTAGATTCCTGGTCTAATTTCGAGTTAAATGGGTCACTTTGGTAAGTTTCTAGGGTAAAAAAAAAGTGTTGGGCATGTCAGTGAAACACACTATTGAAAGAGGGGACGAATTTCAAAGAAATCGTTGAGCATAACTTTTGGACGAATTAGAACTTTGACATGCGCCATACATATTCGTGATCAGCGTTGAATTATGTACAAGAAAAACTAAGTTTGGTGAGAATTGGCCGGTTTTAAAAATCGGTCGGTAAGTTGGCTTTCCAGCAAAACAGGTCGATTTTTTCAAGAAGTGTTTCATTTTTTAAAAACAGTTACAGAAATTTAGTGAATTGGAGACCAGATTTAGATTCCTGGTCTAATTTCTGAGTGAAATGGGTCACTTTGCTAAGTTTCTAGGGTAAAAAAAAGTGGTGGGTATGTCACTGAAACACACTATTGAAAGAGGTGACGAATTTCAAAGAAACCGTTCAGCATAACTTTTGAACGAATTGGAATTTCGACAAGCGCCATACATATTCGTGATCAGCGTTGAATTCTGTGCAAGAAAAACTAAGTTTACTGAGAATTTGCCGAATTTTAAAATCGGCCGGTTAGTTGGCTTTCCAGCCAAATAGGTCGGTTTTTTCAAGAAGTGTCTCATTTTTTAAAAACATTTACATGAGTTTCGTGAAACGGAGACCAGATTTAGATTCCTGGTCAAATTTTGAGTGAAATGAGTCACTTTGTGTGGTAAGTTTCTAGGGTAAAACAAAAGAAAAGTGGTGGGCATGTCACTCAAACACACTATTGAAAGAGGGGACGAATTTCAAAGAAACCGTTCAGCATAACTTTTGAACGAATTGGAATTTCGACAATCGCTCATACATATTCGTGATCAGCGTTGAATTCTGTGCAAGAAAAACTAAGTTTGGTGAGAAATGGCCGGATTTAAAATCGGTTAGTTAAGCTTTCCAGCAAAAGGTCAGTTTTTTCAAGAAGGTTTCATTTTCAAAACAGTTACATGAGTTTCAGTGAACGGAGACCAGATTTAGATTCCTGGTCAAATTTTGAGTGAAATGAGTCACTTTGGTAAGTTTCTAGGGTAAAAAAGTGGTGGGCATATCACTGAAACAGACTATTGAAAGAGGGGACGAATTTCAAAGAAACCGTTGAGCATAACTTTTGGACGAATTAGAACTTTGACATGCGCCATACATATTCGTGATCAGCGTTGAATTATGTACAAGAAAAACTAAGTTTGGTGAGAATTGGCCGTTTTAAAATCGGTCGGTAAGTTAACTTTCCAGCAAAACAGAGTCGATTTTTTCAAGAAGTGTTTCATTTTTAAAACAGTTACAGAAATTTAGTGAATTGGAGACCATGATTTAGATTCCTGGTCTAATTTCGAGTTAAATGGGTCACTTTGGTAAGATTCTAGGGTAAAAAAGTGGTGGGCATGTCAGTGAAACACACTATTGAAAGAGGTGACGAATTTCAAAGAAATCGTTCAGCATAACTTTTGAACGAATTGGAATTTCGACAAGCGCCATACATATTCGTGATCAGCGTTGAATTCTGTGTAAGAAAAATTAAGTATATTTAGAATTTGCCGATTTTTTAAAAACGCCGGTTAGTTGCTTTCCAGCCAAAAGGTCGGTTTTCAAAAGTTCTCATTTTTTAAAACATTTACATGAGTTTCGGAAACGGGAAAAAATTCCTGGGCAAATTTTTTAGTGAAATGAGTCACTTTGTGGTAAGTTTCTACGGTAAAACAAAAGAAAAATGGTGGGCATGTCACCAAACACACTAGAAAGAGGGGGCGAATTTCAAAGAAACCGTTGAGCATAACTTTTTAAACGAATTGGGAATTTTAAAACCCCTACATATTCATGATCACCGTTGAATTCTGTGCAAGAAAAACTAAGTTTGGTGAGAATTGGGGGTTTTTAAAAATCGGTCGGTAAGTTGGTTTCCCCAAAAAACAGGGGTTTTTTTAAAAGTTTTCTTTTTTAAAAAAAAATTTAAAGAGTTTCGGGAAAAGGAGACCCCATTTAGATTCCGGTAAATTTTGAATGAAATGAGTCACTTTGGTGTTTTTAGGGGGAAAAAAAAATTTGGGATATCACGAAAAAATTTTGAAAAGGGCGAATTTCAAAGAAACCCTTTAGCATAACTTTTGAACAATGGGAAATTTTGACAAGCGCCTAAAAATTTTATGATCACCGTTAATTTGTAAGAAAAAAAATAATTTGGGAAAAATTGGGCCGGGTTTTTAAATATCGGTCGGGAAATTGGCTTTAGCAAAAAGGTCGATTTTTTAAAAGTTTCATTTTTAAAACCGTTCAGGAAATTTTGTGAATTGGGGCCTAGATTTAGATTCCCGGTCTAATTTTAGGAAATGGGTCCTTTCGTTTTAAAAGGAAAAAAAAAAAAAAGTGGTGGGATATCCCCGAAACAGACTATTAAAAAGGGGCAATTTCAAAAAAACGTTGCCATAACTTTGAACAATTTAATTTCGACAAGCGCCATACATATTCATGATCAGCGTTGTTTTGTGCAAAAAAATAAGTTTGGGAGAATTGGCCGGTTTTAAAAAACGGCGGGAAGTTCTTTTCCCGCCAAATGGTCGGTTTTCAAAAATGTCTCATTTTTTTAAAAAAAATTTACATGAGTTTTTGGGGAAACGGGGGAAACCCGATTTTGATTCCTGGTCAAATTTTTGAGTGAAATGAGTCACTTTGTGTGGGAAGTTTCTAGGGTAGAACAAAAGAAAAGTGGTGGGCATGTCACCAAACACATATTGAAAGAGGGGGCGAATTTCAAAGGGAAAACGTTGACATAACTTTTGAACGAATTGGAATTTCGACAAGCGCCATACATATTCGTTCGCGTTTTCGTGCAAGAAAAATAAGTTTGGTGAAATGGCCGGTTTAAAATCGTTTTAAAATTGGCTTTCCCCAAAAAGGTCTTTTTTTTAAAAGGTTTCTTTTTAAAAACAGTTACAGGTTTAAAAGGAAAATTTTGATTCGGTCAAATTTTTTGGTAAATGGGTCACTTTGGTAAGTTCAGGGAAAAAAAAAGGGGGCATTCATGAAACAACTATTGAAAAGGGACAATTTCAAAGAAACCCTTACATAACTTTTTGAAAATTAATTTTGACAAGCGCCATACATATTCTGATCAGCGTTGAATTCTTTTTAAAAAAAAATAAGTTTTGAGGGAAATTGGGCCGGGGGTTTAAAAATGGCGGGTTTTTGGCTTTCCCCAAAAAGGTCGTTTTTTCAAAAGTTTCATTTTTTAAAACATTACAGAAAAATTGTGGGAGACAAAATTTAGATTCCTGGGCAATTTTTTGAGGTTAAAAGGTCACGGTAATTTCTAGGTAAAAAAAAAATGTTGGGGATGTCATAAAACACACTATTAAAGAGGGGGCAATTTCAAAAGAAACGTTGACATAACTTTTAAAAGAAATTGAATTTTTACATGCCAAAAATTTTTCTGATCACGTTGAATTTGTCAAGAAAAACTAAGTTTGGGGAAATTGGCCGGTTTTAAAAAAAAGGTCGGTAAGTTCTTTCCAAAAAAAAGGCGTTTTTTTTAAAAGTTTTATTTTTTAAAAAATTACAGAAAAATTGTGAAGGGCCAAATTTTGATTCCTGGGCAATTTTTGATGAAATGGGTCACTTTTGGGAAGTTCTAGGGGAAAAAAAAAAAAAGGGGATTCATGAAACAACTATTGAAAGAGGGGCGAACCCGAAACGTTAGCATAACTTTTGAACGTTTGGGAAATTTGACAAGCGCCATAATATTCTGATCACGTTAAAATTCTGTAAAAAAATTGGTTTTTGAGAATTTGGGGTTTTTTAAAATCGGCCCGGGGTTGGGTTTCAGCCAAAAGGTCGTTTTTTAAAAATTCATTTTTTAAAACCCTTTTTCAGGGTTTTTGGGGGAACCAGAAAATTTTGGTCAAAATTTTGGGGTGAAATGGTCACTTTTTGGGTTTTTAGGTAAAAAAAAAAAGTGGGTGGGGTTCCCAAACAAATAAAAAGGGACGAATTTCAAAAAACCGTGAATAACTTTTGAACGAATTGAATTTCGACAAGCGCCATAAAAATTCTGATCAGCGTTAATTTTAAGAAAACTAAGTTTGTGAAAAAGGCCGGTTTTTAAAATCGGGCGGAGTTGGCTTTCCCCAAAAAGGTCGTTTTCAAGTTTCATTTTTAAAACATTTTCATGAGTTTCGTGAAACGGGACCCATTTAGATTCCTGGTCAAATTTTGAATGAAATAGTCACTTTGGGGAAATTTCTGGGTAAAAAAAAATGGTGGGCAAACACTAAACGGGGCTATTGAAAAGGGGACGAATTTTAAAGAAACCCTTTAGCATAACTTTTGAACAATTGGGAAATTTTAAAGGCCATACATATTCTGATCGCGTTGAATTCGTAAAAAAAAATAAGTTTGGTGAAAATGGCCGGTTTAAAATCGGCGGGGTTGCCCCCCCAAATAGGTCAGTTTTAAAAGTTTCATTTTTAAAAATTTTTCATGAGTTTCGTGAAACGGAAAATTTAGATTCGGTCAAATTTTTTGGGAAATAGTCACTTTTTGGTAAATTTTTAGGGTAAAAAAAAAAGGGTGGGCATTCCCTCAAAACAACTATTGAAAAAGGGGACGAATTTCGAAACGTTTAGCATAACTTTTGAAGTTGAAATTTCGACAAGCGCCCATACTGATCAGCGTTGAAATTTTTGGGAAGAAAAAAAAAAGGTTTGGGAAAATGGCCGGTTTTTTAAAACGGGGTTGTTGGGTTTCCCGCCAAAAGGTCATTTTTTTAAAGGTTTCATTTTTAAAAAGTTCAGATTTGTGGGGGAACCAGATTTAGATTCCCGGTCAAAATTTTTTGTAAATGGGGCACTTTGGTAAGTTTCCCGGGGAAAAAAAAAAGGGGTGGCATTCATGAAAAAAATATTGAAAAAAGGGACGAATTTCAAAAAACCCTTGAGCATCTTTTTAAGAATTGAATTTGACAACCCCTACATATTCTGATCAGCGTTGAATTTTTTGAAGAAAAAATAAGTTTGGTGAAATTTGGCCCGGGTTTTAAAAAAACGGTCGGTTTGGGTTTCCGAAAACAGGGCGATTTTTTTAAGAAGTGTTTCATTTTTAAAACAGTTACAGAAAATTTTGTGAATTGGAGACAAATTTAGATTCCTGGTCTAATTTCGAGTTAAATGGGTCACTTTTGGGAAATTTTTAGGGTAAAAAAGTGTTGGCATGTCAGTGAAACAAAATATTGAAAAAGGGGGACGAATTTCAAAGAAATCGTTCAGCATAACTTTTGAACGAATTGGAATTTCGACAAGCGCCATACATATTCGTGATCAGCGTTAAATTCTGTGTAATAAAAATTAAGTATACTGAGAATTTGCCGATTTTTAAAATCGGCCGGTTAGTTGGCTTTCCAGCCAAAGAGGTCGGTTTTTTCAAGAAGGGGTCTCATTTTAAAAACATTTACATGAGTTTTTGGAAACGGAGACCAGATTTAGATTCCTGGTCAAATTTTGAGTGAAATGAGTCACTTTGTGTGGTAAGTTTCTACGGTAAAACAAAAGAAAAGTGGTGGGCATGTCACTCAAACACACTATTGAAAGAGGGGACGAATTTCAAAGAAACCGTTGAGCATAACTTTTGAACGAATTGGAATTTCGACAAGCGCCATACATATTCGTGATCAGCGTTGAATTCTGTGCAAGAAAATCTAAGTTTTGTGAGAAATGGCCGGTTTTTAAAAATCGGTCGGTAAGTTGGCCTTCCAGCAAAACAGGTCGGTTTTTTCAAGAAGTTTCTCATTTTTTAAAAACATTTACATGAGTTTCGTGAAACGGAGACCCGATTTAGATTCCTGGTCAAATTTTGAATGAAATGAGTCACTTTGGTAAGTTTCTAGGGTAAAAAAAAAAGTGGTGGGCATATCACTGAAACAGACTATTGAAAGAGGGGACGAATTTCAAAGAAACCGTTGAGCATAACTTTTGAACGAATTGGAATTTCGACAAGTGCCATACATATTCATGATCACCGTTGAATTCTGTGCAAGAAAAACTAAGTTTGGTGAGAATTGGCCGGTTTTAAAATCGGTCCCTTTAAATTGCTTTCCAGCCAAATAGGTCATTTTCAAGAAGTGTCTCATTTTTAAAAACATTTACAGAGTTTCGTGAAACGGAGACCAGATTTAGATTCCTGGTCAAATTTGAGTGAAATGAGCCACTTTGGTAGTAGTTTCTAGGGTAGAACAGAAAAGTGGTGGCAGTCACTCAAACACACTATTGAAAGAGGACGAATTTCAAAGAAATCGTTGAGCATAACTTTTTAACAGTTTGGGAAATTTCGACAAGCGCCTTTCATATTCGTGATCAGCGTTGAATTCTGTGCAAGAAAAAACTAAGTTTGGTGAAATTGGCCGGTTTTAAAATCGGTCCCGGTAAGTTAACTTTCCAGCAAAACAGGTCGATTTTTTCAAGAAATTATTTCATTTTTTAAAACAGTTACAGAAATTTAGTGAATTGGAGACCATATTTAGATTCCTGAAAGTCTAATTTCGAGTGAAATGGGTCCCTTTGCTTGCTAAGTTTTCTAGGGTAAAAAAAAAAAGTGAGTGGGTATGTCCCGCAAACACACTATTGAAAAGAGGTGACCGTTCAAGAAACCGTTCAGCATAACTTTTGAACGAATTGGAATTTCGACAAGCGCCATACATATTCGTGATCAGCGTTGAATTCTGTGCAAGAAAAACTAAGTTTACTGAGAATTTGCCGATTTTTAAAATCGGCCGGTTAGTTGGCTTTCCAGCCAAATAGGTCAGTTTTCAAAGTGTCTCATTTTTAAAAACATTTACATGAGTTTCGTGAAACGGAGACCAGATTTAGATTCCTAGTCAAATTTTGATGAAATATAGGTCACTTTGTGTGGTAGGATTTCAGGGTAAAACAAAAGAAAAGTGGTGGGCATGTCACTCAAACACACTATTGAAAGAGGGGACGAATTTCAAAGAAACCGTTCAGCATAACTTTTGAACAGGTGGAATTTCGACAATCGCGCTATACATATTCTGCGTGATCAGCGTTGAATTCTGTGCAAGAAAAACTAAGTTTGGTGAGAAATGGCCGGATTTAAAGATCAGCCAGTTGATTCTGGCTTTCCAGCCAAATGGAGGTCAGTTTTCAAGAAAGAGTTTCATTTTTCAAAACAGTTACATGATTTCTACGTGAAACGGAGACCGGGTTGATTCTGGTCAAATTTGAGTGAAATGAGTCACTTTGGTAAGTTTCTGGGGTAAAAAAAAAGTAATGGGCACTACTTTGAAACAGACTATTGTGAAAGAGGGGACGAATTTCAAAGGAAACAGATTGAGCATAACTTTTTGAACAGATTGGAATTTCGACAAGCGCTACACATATTCATGATCAGCGTTGAATTCTGTACAAGAAAAACTAAGTTAGGTGAGAATTGGCCGGTTTTTAATCGGTCGATAAGTTGGCTCCAGCAAAACAGGTCGATTTTTTCAAAGAGTGTTCATTTTTAAAACAGTTACAGAAATTTAGTGAATTGGAATATATTTAGATTCCTGGTCTAATTTCGGAGTTAAATAGGTCACTTTGGTAGATTCTAGGGTAAAAAAAAAAAGTAATTGTTAGGCATGTCCAGTGAAACACACTATTGAGAAAAGAGGTGACGAATTTCAAAGAAATCGTTCAGCATAACTTTTTGAACAGGTGGAATTTCGACAAGCGCCATACATATTCGTGATCAGCGTTAGATTCTGTGTAAGAAAAGATTAAGTATACTGAGAATTTGCCGATTTTTTAAAATCGGCCGGTTAGATTAACTTTCCAGCCAAAGAGGTCGAAGTTTTCAAGAGTGTCTCATTTTTAAAACATTTACATGAGTTTCGTGAAACAGGAGACCAGATTTAGATTCCTGGTCAAATTTTTGGTAGGAAATGAGTCACTTTGTGTAATAAGTTTCTACGGTAAAACAAAAGAAAGTGGTGGGCATGTCCTCCAGGCACACTATTGAAAGAGGGACGAATTTCCAAAGAAACCGTTGAGCGCTTTTAAACAGGTGGAATTTCGACCGTGCCATACATATTCACCCACACCGTTGAATTCTGTGCAAGAAACTAAGTTTGAGGTGAGAATTGGCCGGTTTTAAAATATCGGTCGGTAAAGTTGGCTTCCAGCAAAACAGGTCAGTTTTTCAAGAAGTTTTCTCATTTTAAAACATTTACATGAGTTTCGTGAAACAGGACCCGATTTAGATTCCTGGTCAAATTTTGAATGAAATGAGTCACTTTGGTAAGTTTCTAGGGTAAAAAAAAAAAGTGGTGGGCATATCACTGAAACAGACTATTGAAAGAGGGGACGAATTTCAAAGAAACCAGTGACATAACTTTTGAACGAATTTAGATTTCGACAAGCGCCATACATATTCATGATCACCGTTAGTCTGTGCAAGAAAAACTAAGTTTGGTGAGAATTGGCCGGTTTTAAAAATCGGTCGGTAAGTTGGCTTTCCAGCAAAACAGGTCGATTTTTTTAAAAAGAGTTTCATTTTTTAAAAACCGTTACAGGAATTTAGTGAATTGGAGCCTAGATTTAGATTCCTGGTCTAATTTCGAGTGAAATGGGTCACTTTCGTTTTAAAGGTAAAAAGAAAAATAGTGGTGGGCATATCACTGAAACAGACTATTAAAACAGGGGACGAATTTCAAAGAAACCGTTGACCATAACTTTTGAACGAATTTGAATTTCGACAAGCGCCATACATATTCATGATCAGCGTTGAATTCTGTGCAAGAAAAACTAAGTTTGGTGAGAATTGGCCGGTTTTAAAAATCGGTCGGTAAGTTGGCTTTCCAGCCAAATAGGTCGGTTTTTTCAAGAAGTGTCTCATTTTTTAAAAACATTTACATGAGTTTCGTGAAACGGAGACCAGATTTAGATTCCTGGTCAAATTTTGAGTGAAATGAGTCACTTTGTGTGGTAAGTTTCTAGGGTAGAACAAAAGAAAATTGTTGACATGTCACTCCAAACACACTGTGAAAGAGAGGGACAGGCTTTCAAAGGAAATCGTTGACATAACTTTTTGAACAGGTGGAATTTCGACAAGCGCCATACATATTCGTGATCAGCGTTGAATTCATATTAAAGAAAAATAAGTTTGGTGAGAATTGGCGGATTTTTTAAAATCGGTCGGTAAAGTTAACTTTCCAGCAAAACAAGTCGATTTTTCAAGAAGTGTTTCATTTTTTAAAAACAGTTACAGAAATTTAGTGAATTGGAGACCATATTTAGATTCCTGGTCTAATTTCGAGTGAAATGGGTCACTTTGGTAAGATTCTAGGGTAAAAAAAAAAAAAAAAAAAAGTGGTGGGCATGTCAGTGAAACACACTATTGAAAGAGGTGACGAATTTCAAAGAAATCGTTCAGCATAACTTTTGAACGAATTGGAATTTCGACAAGCGCCATACATATTCGTGATCAGCGTTGAATTCTGTGTAGAAAAAGTGCGTATACTGAGAATTTGCCGATTTTTAAAATCCGGCCCAGTTAGACTTTCCAGCCAAAGAGGTCAGTTTTCAAGAAGTGTCTCATTTTTAAAACATTTACATGAGTTTCGTGATGAAACGGAGACCAGATTTAGATTCCTGAAGTCAAATTTTGAGTGAAATGAGTCACTTTGTGTCAGTAAGTTTCAGTAAAACAAAGAAAAGTGGTAGGCATGTCACTCAAACACACACTATTGAAAAGAGAGGGGACGAATTTCGAAACCGTTGAGCATAACTTTTAAACGGGTGGAATTTCGACAAGTGCCATACATATTCATGATCACCGTTGTGAATTCTGTGCAAGAAAAACTAAGGATTTGGTGAAATTGGCCGGTTTTTAAATATCGGTCAGTAAAGTTGGCTTTCCAGCAAAACAGGGTCAGTTTTCAAGTTTCTCATTTTTTAAAACATTTACATGAGTTTCGTGAAACGGAGACCCGATTTAGATTCTGGGTGGAATTTTTGGATAGAATAGTCACTTTTGGTAAGTTTCTAAGAATTAAAAAAGTGGGTGAGCATATCACTGAAACAGACTATTGAAAGGAGGGACGAATTTCAAAACCTGGGTGGAAACATAACTTTTTGAACAGGTGGAATTTCGACAAGCGCCATACATATTCATGATCACCGTTGAATTCTGTGCAAGAAAAACTAAGTTTGGTGAGAATTGGCCGGTTTTAAAAATCGGTCGGTAAGTTGGCTTTCCAGCAAAACAGGTCGATTTTTTTTAAAGAGTTTCATTTTTTAAAAACCGTTACAGGAATTTAGTGAATTGGAGCCTAGATTTAGATTCCTGGTCTAATTTCGAGTGAAATGGGTCACTTTCGTTTTAAAGGTAAAAAGAAAAATAGTGGTGGGCATATCACTGAAACAGACTATTAAAACAGGGGACGAATTTCAAAGAGAGCCGTTGTCATAACTTTTGAACAATTTAGCGAATTTCGACAAGCGCTAATACATATTCATGATCAGCGTTGAATTCTTGTGCAAGAAAAACCTTAAGTTTGGTGAGAATTGGCCGGTTTTAAAATCGGTCGGTAAGTTGGCTTTCCAGCCAAATAGGTCAGTTTTTTCAAGAAGTGTCTCATTTTTTAAAAACATTTACATGAGTTTCGTGAAACGGAGACCAGATTTAGATTCCTGGTCAAATTTTGAGTAAGGAAATGAGTCACTTTGTGTGGCCGGAACAGGGTAGAACAAAAGAAAAGTGGTGGGCATGTCACTCAAACACACTATTGAAAGAGGGGACGAATTTCAAAGAAATCGTTGAGCATAACTTTTGAACGAATTGGAATTTCGACAAGCGCCATACATATTCGTGATCAGCGTTGAATTCTGTGCAAGAAAAAATAAGTTTGGTGACAAATGGCCGGATTTAAAATCGGACGGTTAGTTGGCTTTCCAGCCAAATAGGTCAGTTTTTTCAAGAAGAGTTTCATTTTTCCAAAACAGTTACATGAGTTTTCGTGGAAACAGGACCAGATTCAGATTCCTGGTCAAATTTTGAGTGAAATGAGTCACTTTGAGAGAGAGTAAGTTTCTAGGAGTAAAAAAAGGGCAGGCATATCGCACAAGAGCAGACTATTGAAAGAGGGACGAATTTCAAAAGAAACCGTTGAGCATAACTTTTGAATGAATTGGAATTTCGACAAGCGCCATACATATTCATGATCAGCGTTGATTCTTTGCAAGAAAAACTAAGTTTGGTGAAATTGGCCGGTTTTTAAAAATCGGTCCGGTAAGTTAGCTTTCAGCAAAACAGGTCGATTTTTCAAAGAAGTGTTTTCATTTTTAATAACGTTACAGAAATTTGAGTGAATTGGGGGTGGAATTTTGAATTCCTGGTCTAATTTCGGAGTTAAAATGGAGTCACTTTGGTAGTTTCAGGGTAAAAGTGTTGGGCATGTCAGTGAAACACACTATTGAAAGAGGACGAATTTCAAAATCGTTGAGCATAGCTTTTGGACGAATTAGAACTTTTGACATGCACCAATACATATTCGTGATCAGCGTTGAATTATGTACAAGAAAAACTAGGATTTGGTGAGGTGGCCGGTTTTAAAATCGGTCAGTAAATTGAGAAGCTTTCCAGCAAAACAGGTCCGATTTTTCCAAGAAGTGTTTTATTTTTAAAACAGTTACAGAAATTTAGTGAATTGGAATATATTTAAGATTCCTGGTCCTAATTTCGAGAGTAGAAATGGGTCACTTTAGTACAGATTTAAGGGATAAAAAGTGGTGGGCATGTCTGGTGAGAGCACACTATTGAAAGAGTGACGAATTTCAAAGAAATCATTCAGCATAACTTTTTGAACGAATTGGAATTTCGACAAGCGCCATACATATTCGTGATCAGCGTTAAATTCTGTATGAAATAAAATTAAGTATGCACGAGAATTTGCGAAATTTTAAAATCAGCCGGTTAGTTCTTTCCAGCCAAAAGATTCAGTTTTCAAGAAGTGTCTCATTTTTAAAACATTTACATGAGTTTCGTGAAACGGAGACCAGATTTAGATTCCTGGTCAAATTTTACGAGTGGGAAATGAGTCACTTTGTGTAGTAGTTCTACGGTAAAACAAAAGTGGTGGGCATGTCACTCAAACACACTATTGAAAGAGGGGACGAATTTCAAAGAAACCGTTGAGCATAACTTTTGAACGAATTGGAATTTCGACAAGCGCCATACATTGTCGTGATCAGCGTTGAATTCTGTGCAAGAAAAACTAAGTTTGGTGAGAAATGGCCGGATTTAAAATCGGCCGGTTAGTTGGCTTTCCAGCCAAATAGGTCGGTTTTTTCAAGAAGAGTTTCATTTTTCAAAAACAGTAACATGAGTTTCGTGAAACGGAGACCAGATTTAGATTCCTGGTCAAATTTTGAGGGAAATGAGTCACTTTGGTAAGTTTCTAGGGTAAAAAAGTGGTGGGCATGTCACTGAAACAGACTATTGAAAGAGGGGACGAATTTCAAAGAAACCGTTGAGCATAACTTTTGAACGAATTGGAATTTCGACAAGCGCCATACATATTCATGATCAGCGTTGAATTCTTTGCAAGAAAAACTAAGTTTGGTGAGAATTGGCCGGTTTTTAAAAATCGGTCGGTAAGTTGGCTTTCCAGCAAAACAGGTCGATTTTTTCAAGAAGTGTTTCATTTTTTAAAAACAGTTACAGAAATTGAATTGGAGACCAGATTTAGATTCCTGGTCTAATTTTGAGTGAAATGAGTCACTTGTGGTAAGTTTCTAGGGTAAAACAAAAGAAAAGTGGTGGGCATGTCACTCAAACACACTATTGAAAGAGGGGACGAATTTCAAAGAAACCGTTGAGCATAACTTTTGAACGAATTGGAATTTCGACAAGCGCCATACATATTCGTGATCAGCGTCGAATTCTGTGTAAGAAAAATTAAGTTTACTGAGAGTTTGCCGATTTTTAAAATCGGCCGGTTAGTTGGCTTTCCAGCCAAAGAGGTCGGTTTTTTCAAGAAGTGTCTCATTTTTTAAAAACATTTACATGAGTTTCGTGAAACGGAGACCAGATTTAGATTCCTGGTCTAATTTCGAGTGAAATGGGTCACTTTGGTAAGTTTCTAGGTAAAAAAAAAAAGTGGTGGGCATGTCAGTGAAACACACTATTGAAAGAGGTGACGAATTTCAAAGAAATCGTTCAGCATAACTTTTGAACGAATTGGAATTTCGACAAGCGCCATACATATTCGTGATCAGCGTTGAATTCTGTGTAAGAAAAATTAAGTTTATGAGAATGGCCGATTTAAAATCGGCCGGTTAGTTGGCTTTCCAGCCAAAAAAGGTCGGTTTTTTCAAGAAGTGTCTCATTTTTTAAAAACATTTACATAAGTTTCGTGAAACGGAGACCAGATTTAGATTCCTGGTCTAATTTCGAGAGAAATGGGTCACTTTGGTAAGTTTCTAGGGTAAAAAAAAAGTGGTGGGCATGTCATGAAACACTATTGAAAGAGGTGACGAATTTCAAAGAAACCGTTCAGCATAACTTTTGAACGAATTGGAATTTCGACAAGCGCCATACATATTCGTGATCAGCGTTGAATTCTGTGTAAGAAAAATTAAGTTTACTGAGAATTTGCCGATTTTAAAATCGGCCGGTTAGTTGGCTTTCCAGCAAAAGAGGTCGGTTTTTCAAGAAGTGTTCTCATTTTTAAAACATTTACATGAGTTTGTGAAACTTGGAGACCAGATTTAGATTCCTGGTCAAATTTTGAGTGAAATGAGTCACTTTGTGTGTAAGTTTCTAGGGTAGAAAAAAAAGAAAAGTGGTGGGCATGTCACTCAAAACACACTATTGAAAGAGGGGGCGAATTTCAAAAGGGAAAACGTTGAGCATAACTTTGAACGAATTGGAATTTCGACAAGCGCCATACATATTCGTGATCAGCGTGAATTCTGTGAAGAAAATAAGTTTTGAGAAATGGGCCGGGTTTTTGGGGAAA
>BMAV01007305.1:4872-15121 GCA_019973955.1 Trichonephila inaurata madagascariensis
CCTAATGGCTTAATCTTCAAGGTAACTTCAACTGGCTCTCAATTTACGCTTGTGTCACTTTCGCACATAGCATTCCCCCAAATTGCCATACGACTTACTGAAACTTCTGTTATTTAAAAGCTATCTTATTTACATTTCCGCTTCTTGGGTTTTGGTTGGAAAAGAGTTGCCATTAATATTGGCCCCAAAGAACCCAGAGGTCATGTTAAAGAGAAGACGCGTGAGCCCGTCACAAGTTGTTAAAGTTATAGCTTGAAAATGTCAGAATTTTCAAATAGCAAAACCTATTTCTTATCATTGAAACAGGGTCTTCGAAGTAAAAAAATGAAAGGGGAACTAAAATGATATTTTGTGGTACGAAAAATAGCGGGGAAGACAGTAGGTGACCCCTGAATTAGACAGAACTCGGTGACCGCTGTGCATTTGAGGTGGTTAGAGTAAAACTGATTCAATGATCAAATATCCGTAACTGCAAAAGAAAAAAAAAAAGGGAGCGTATAAAAGGGAAAAAGGAAATTGAAGAGGAATTCAACTGACGACGAAGTTATCTTAAAATTTTCTTTTAGATTATTTTAGATTCTTCTATTGGGCTTTTTTTCCTATAATGGATAAAAGGATTTAGTTATCGTGTGTATTTGGCTTCTACAGCCACCGTGTGTAATACTGATATTTTTTATGTTTTTAAATTGTGAATGCGCGAGAATGAATATTATATCTCCCGGGTTCCGTAGGCATCTCTATGTAACGGAACGTATTGTTAACCAGTTGGAACAAGCTTTGTTGGCTGACTCTGAGAAAATAATAATATGAAAAATAAACAAGAGACAGATAAGCAACAGCAAAACAAACGTTTTTGTTCTTCAGATTTTTCGATGTACCCTGTACCCCACAAGATAACACTTTACTTGCAACAGATGATGGATAGCATTAAATCACGTACCATGCGAAAACAATCTGTTTAATCTCACATGTGATGGAATTTTTTTTTTATCAAACAAGTTTTCGAATTTTAGATGTGTACATTTGAGGTTTCAGGTATCCAAACAGCAACAAACTCGTTAGATTGACATCTGGTGACCTTGATAATCACGGAAATATGAAATGGAGAACTATAATCTTGTCAGAAAAATTAGTTAATATTGCGTTGACAAGCATTTGACAGAACTTCTTACGTACGAGGCAGCACCATATTGAATCCACCTGTTAACAGAGAGGACAGTTTCCTATTGCAGATTGGAAATGACATAATTAGTCAATATTGATTCGCAACGAGTACTCATTATGACATACGTTTATAGACCGTTACCAGTAATCTCTAAAAATAAAGAACCAAGGGTGATAATGCTTTTTTGAACCAAACAGTCACTTTTGTTCGCTTAAAGGTAGTTCAACCACAATATGCTGAATTGAATCGGTTTGGTGTAAGTGTAAGTGTTCTTCGAATTAACATTACCAGTCAACAAGAAATGTGTGAGCTTCATCTGTCAACAGAATCAGCTGTTATCAACATCATACAGGATGAGAAATGAATTTAAAAAATCCAAATGTTTGTGGATTATCCTCTTGTAGTATCTGACAGAAAATAAGACAGACGTATTGAAACTGCCTTGGAAACATGGTGTGTGTGGAGGTCTAGTAAATACAACACATCCAGCCTACAGGAAACTCAGTGTGCATTTGGTCCGTAACTATTATTGATTCCTTGTTTTTTCCCATCAATCTCAGCAAGAACGGAAAGACGTTCAGGGAGAGATCAACAACACTATCGTGTGTGCAATCAGTCTCTTCAAGTGTGCGTATGAAATTCCGTACAGCTTACACGGAACATGACAGCGTCGTATTCGGTGGTTTCTAAGTCAAACGTGTATGAAATATGTGGTATATGAGGAATTTTATATGTCAAGTAATATAGATTTACCATTTCATCACGCTATTTCACTTTCAGAAGTATGTTTTTCGATTTCAAAGACAAACTAGTAAAAGATGGAATACTCAAATCTCAGTACATTTATCTTCCTTGTAGGACGATGACCAGAGTCCTTCATCAGATCTGGAAATCTGCATATCTTCTTTTCTTCAATAGCTTACAAAATGTATTCAGTATGCTGAACTAAATACTGTGTGGACTGTGATATTAATAGAAATGAAATTTGTGTTCTGGTAAACACGCGCCATGGTTGCTTCTATTTTTTTTTCTTTGTTGTCTCTGACTAATGCACAATTTTTCATTTTTCCTATACCGGTCCAACCCTAACAAAAAGTAGGTATTGTCATTTAAAATTTTGAAATTTCGTCACTGTTACTATAATTATAAGAGCAGGAATATGTTTTATACTTGAGTGCATACTTTATAATTAACCTTTATTCAAAAATTTATTCTACTCACTCGAGAGTAATGCTTTCGAAGAGATCATATATGGTTAAAGGTTTTTGATAATAATTCTCCATAATGAATATGCCTTTTATACATTAACTTAATTTATCAATTTAAGTATTATATTAAAAAGGAAAGAACTAATATTTAATGTTGAATCATAAGAAATGTTTTGGAAGTTTTATATCTAAATTTTTCAGGCTTATATAATTTTAATTATATAATATTAATAATTATAATTTTAATTACCCAAAAATCTGCTTAACTTTGAGGATTTCGGACATGATGGATTTTTATCCGAAACCGGCACTAAAGTAGGTTTAGAAGTCATATAACTAATCACACAAATGTACTTTACAATATATTTATTGATTCAGAAGTTTACGTTAATAATGGATAAATAAACCTCGCAATCTATGTAAAAAAAAAACTCTACTTATCTGATATAATCAGAGGGGATGTAGGTCAACTGGCAAAATCCCCACACACATCCACAAGATTTTATATCAAACAATGAAGATACTTCTTCAAAGTGACAAACAGGAAGCAATCGAAACGCGTTCGACTATTATTACTTTTATTATACACAGTCATTCAAAAAAGTATTGGGATACTTGGCATGCATAACTGTAAAGCCATTTATAAAAATATTTATCACATTAAAACAAAAACAAAATTATTTAAAAAATATTTTAACATTTGGTGTACAATATGTAAGGAAAATTTTATTAGTATTATAGAATTATAATTTGATCTAGCTTTTCATATATAATTCAAAGGCACACTGGAGTCAAAAAAGTATTGGGACACTTTTGAAAAGAGAAATTTAACAAATATACAAAGTATTAATATAATTTAATTTCACACCACTGTTTTAGACTAGAATTTTAAACCTAAACGTTTCAATAGATAAAACTATTTATAGAAAAAGTGGCGAGAAACAAAGATATATTGGTTGGTGTGCGAAATCTCGTAATAAGTCATTGGAACGAGGGGAAATCAGATCGCTGTACAGGAAAATCTTGAAATTGAGTAAGTCTACTGTTTTTAACATCATTGACAAGTTCAAGAAAACAAATAGTGTTGAAAACTAGCAATGATCAGGGCATCCAAGGATATTTAATGAACGTGAAGAGAGATGGATTGTGAGACAAATACACATTAATCCAAAAACTAGAGCAGTAAAAATAACTTAGCAATGTAAAAATAGGTTCGGGAAGTCAGTAAATCATGAAACTGTCAGAAATGTCTTAAGAAAACTTAAGGATCATGGCAGAGTACCTCAAAGAAAGCCCTACATTAGCAAAGCAAGTAGATAAGCTAGGATGGCATTTGCTAAAATGTATGTAAGGCAGCCAACAGAATATTGGGAAAATGTAATTTTTGTTGATGAAAGCAAATATAACAATCTCGGATAGGATGGCAAGCAAAAAGTTTGGTGGAAATCAAATACAAGCAATGCATGTCAAAAATTTACGGCCTACTGTCAAATATGGAGAGGGTAAACAAATTGTCTGGAGCTGCATGGCAAGCTCTAGAGTAGGGAACTTATATTTTACTGATGGTATAATGAATAAATATGTCTATCTTGACATTCTCAAACGAAATTTAAAGCAAAGTGCGAGCAAGTTGAGAATCTCAGGATATTTTAAATTGTACCAAGATAATGACCCGAAATATTCTGCAGATATTTGCAAGTTATGGGTCCTCTACCACTGTCCTCGTGTTATTAATAGGGATTGTAATACGGGTATACCGGGATACCGAATATTGGTATTTTGAGACATTTGTACAATTTTGTAATACCAGTATTCACAAGCTTAAATATAGGGTTTTCGGTATTTACTAGAATTTTTTTTTTAAAATTATCTCCACTACATGTCCAGGGATCGCCAACCTAGCAAAATAGTATACGTTTTTGTTTTTATGTCTTCCTAACGGGCAAAATTAATTAGACATTGAATATAAAGTTGTATCGTACAATCAAGAGAAGTGATAAAATATGTGAATTATCCAAGCAGCCAAATATATTCATTTACATTTCAGAGAGATACTGCACAAGCGCAGGATTCGTAGTCTGATATTCGTATTTGTGAAAACAAAATTGTAGTTGTGAAGAAAATGTGTAATATTTCGATAGTTTTTAAATTGAGGAATTTGTTATTCACATTGTATTTTCATATCATATTTGTATTTACATATCATTAGGATTTTATAAATGAAAATGAAAAAGAAGAAAAGAGACTAACCAATTCGAATTTGATTCAGTTTATAGTAAATTTTCTTAAAATTTTTTACCCACAAACCTATCCACATTCAGAAGAGTTTGGTACAGTTATCGAAGATGATGATGACACTAATGTCGATAGTGAAAAGGAATTGTCTCTTGAACAAAAATTAGAATTAGCGATAACGAAAAAAAATTTCAATAAACCAAAATACCATACAGAAATCAGCTATATCCAAAACCATCCGACGAGAGATTTATAGGTAAATACGTGGAAAAAGTATATCGCTTATTGTTAACAATACCACCAACTAGCGTAGATGCCCAAAAGAACTTTTTCGACCTCTCATAATTTTAGTACATAATTACGATCCAGGCTTAATGACAGTACAATTAATGCATTACGTTTTTTAAGATCACATTTCAAAAATTTGTAATAGTACTACAGAATGAATAATGATATTTACACTTTTTTTGTGATTTAAATAAATAAGATGTTCCTTTACTTTTTTTTGGTTATTTATATACTGTTATAATTGAAAAATTACAAATTAGTTTTTTGGGATATTTACACACTTTAATAAAACTGGCAAATAAAACAAAGAAAAAACTAAATTTCCTTTCTTTTCCTAAAACTTCTACTACAGGTAATAAAACCGGTATCCCGGTATTAAGATCTAAAAAATACCGAATACCGGTATTGAACTTTTGGTCCGATATTGCAATCCCTAGTTATTATGACTCCTACACAAAGTCCAGACCTTAATCCCATTAAACATGTGTAGGATTATTTGCAGCAAAAGCTATATGAGCACCAAATTTTTAACAAGCAGGATTTAAGAAAATGTTTGGTTGAAGAGAGGACCAAAATCGATAGATCGTTTTGCAAAAAATTGATCTAATCCATGCCAAATAGACTTTGAGAGGTCATAAAAAGCAAAGGTGGTCCAACAAGATATTAACTTCTAAGTTTGAATTGTTTTTCTTAAATTATTTGGAAGTGTCCCAATACTTTTTTGAGCACGTTTCTTAAATTGATTTCTTTTATTTTCTGTTTCAACCCAAATTACATAAATGTATGGATTTTTTTAAAATTATTATTATTTGTGTATTTACCAAAATAATATTCACTTCTTTTTTTGGTTTCATTTGTATGTTTAAGTAAAATATTACGATAAAAATCTATGAACTGGTAGTATGTCCCAATACTTTTTTGAGTGACTGTATATACCACTCATCACTTTATACATTCACTCATATCTGCATATTAAAGTATCCGACTACTTTCGGAACCGTGATTTTAAGAAGGCGCATAAATGGATAATTTTCATGATATTTAGTGTCACTTAGATGAGGACACATGTATAAAATTGTTTTAAGGACATTTTGGCAAATAAGTTATTTAAATACAATATTTCGGCTAAAAATTAACTTAGAATAAACTTTTTTAAAAATGTTCCCTTTTCGTGAAAAAAGCTTCTATAATAATAATATCTTGCCTGTATATAGCTCAGACCTCTGTACAGAGGCTCAACTATGATTTTTGAAAAATTCACATTATTTTCAGAGTTACAATCATTTGAAATAATTATCGGCGTTTTTTCCTTAAAATTTCTCCCCTCTGTTGTCGTAAAACACAGATAAACCCACTTCTAAGTTATATATTCCAAAAATTCTAGTTGAGTCTCTGTAAAGAGGTCTGAGCTATATACAGGCAAAATATTATTATAATGGAACCATTTTTCACAAAAGGAGAACATTTTGAAAAAAGTTTATTCTCAGTTCATTTTTAGCCGAAATATTGTACTTAAATAACTTTTTATTGTAATACTATTCTTAAAATAGTTTTATATACATTTTCTAATCTAAGTGACACTAAATATCATAAATATTATCCATTTATACGCTTTTGAAAAATCACGGTTCCGAACGTAGTCGGATACCTTATAAGTTTCCTTTGAAAAAATATCTGTTAAAAAATTCTACTTATCTTAAAGAAAGACTCCAAGTTAGTTTTTAAAGGAAAATCTCGTGAGAAAAATAGCTCGTTACAAGTTGATTAACTTCTATTAAAGATTTATTCATTTATTTTAAGAAATAGATTAACAATTGGTATTTAATTAAGTAGTTTATACTTTTCTGAAAAATAAAAGACACACACACCCACAATAACCAAAACATAAGATGATTTGTTTGAGTAGCAAATATCTGTTTAATGGTATGTGATTTTTCATCGCGCGTTCGTAGGCTTCACTATGTTGATTCATACTAGTCATCAATAATACATCAATACGAATAGACCAGAATTTCCCTCTTCGAAGAAAACAACTCTTAAAATACGCTTAGGAGTAGTTTTGTGTAAGCTACAGCTCCCCATTCAATACCACCCACTTGTGCAATTGGGTAGAACAATAAGAATGCGCTGGCCATAGCATTCTTTGGATTCCCTCAGTCATCAAAAAAACATTTATCTTATAAACTCGATACCAGCAAGCATAGTCACCCATAACTTGGAAGTCTGGGACCCACTGCAACTAATTAAACTCTAAGATGTTGATGATGAAACATTCCTTTATGATATTTGGGTACTGACATAGCATGATTGCAGAAAAGAAGTAAACTGGCTCAGATACCAAAATAATAATCTTCCCCATGCAATAACCCCACCATTTATCAGAAGAATGTTGCTCGTCGGAATTAGTCACAGAATATCTGGGTTTATCTCTATTCACTCGAAAGGCATCAATTACATTCACGCAGAACGAGTATCGATTTATACGTCAAGGAAATATTTATCGTATCGTTAATAGTCCAAGTGCATAATGTTGCGAAAACCCGTATAATCAAGCAATGTTTTAAATAAATAAATATAAATAAATCTTGCAGAAAATTTAAATCCGCCATTTTCTCGATGCGATCTCGGTTTATTTTGCAATAGCACTTTTTATTTATCGATGATATTTTTGTTCAAATGACGGGTATTTAAGTTTTCATACATATATATATATATCTTATATATTCGAATCTAAGCCACCATCGATTCTGACCCGCACCCCAAATTTTCAAAAAGTTTTTATGAAAAAAAAAAAAAAAAATTTAAAATAAAAACTAGTGTAAATGGTTTATATCAATATCCGATATCTAAGAAATTAAAAAAAAAAATTAAAATGAGAACTAACAAAAAAGAAGTAAACAATTATATTCCACCTTATTAAAAACTTTTAAATACATACATGAATTTGTAATTGCTCTAATCGTCAGTATCTTGTATCCATCCTTCGATTCTAGTCAGCACCGGATTTTCAGAAGCAAAGCCAATCGAATTTCCGGATCTAAGGCATTGGCTTGGATTCGAATAAAAGTGGTATATATGAAATTTTAGTAATGCTCAAAATGAGTGTTAAATTTTTATTCTGAAATTTGATCGTTAAAGTCTTTATAAACAATACTATGGAAGAAAGTTATCATACTTTAATTGAATGCCTCAAAAAACTAAAGTAAAATAGATTTTAAAAAAATGACAAATATCAACATACTCTTATTGCAAACATATTTCTGCATCATAAAAGAAAATTGGATAATGGAAATTGATTTAAAATGTGTATAAGAGTAATCGTAGAAAAAGAAGAGAATCAACATACATTCAGATACAATTGTGATTTAATAAAATTTCTTACACTCTTGGAATGCATATTAAATGTAGTAAAGACATAATACTCTTTTACAGAAGTTTATCACGAACTGAAGCTTATTACATTTATAGCTAATACCTTTTGTATATTTCAAAACTTTTATTGTTTTTTGAGATACCTTGCTGGAATACAAAGAAAGAAAATTTTGGAATTAACTGAAAAATTTTCGAACGTTCCAAATTTTTTTATTTTAATGCAACGCATTTATTTAAATTAGGTGCTTTTGCATTCCTTTATAAATGATATTTTTTAAATAAGTGGATTCTGCTAATGGAAATCTGCTAATGGATTGTGATGGTTTCTGAGAATTCCTGATGTACTGTTTTAGTACAAAATGCGGTAGACATAGGTCATGATAACTGATCTTTTAATCTTCCAGAAATAGAAGGCACTTTAATTTCGAAATTCTCGAAACGCTGATGAACTGAAAATTCCATGAATGTAGGCATGAATTTATTTCTTTCCCTACTCCCACATTTTATCAGAATTGGGAAACCTTATTAGTTGCAAAACTTTAAGGCTTTTGCTTTAATTATTCCTGGAAATACCGTTCATTTTCAGCATTTAAATGAATTTAATACTTAAAATAGAATTTGAATTTTGAGAAACACTTCTACTTACAAATATTAATTCTGGAAACTTTAATGGAATGTCATATATAGAGAATATAATCTTTATAATGGTTCTCTCTCTCTCTCTCTCTCATTTCTTTCTAGTAAAGGTTTATTAAAATATTTTGGGAATTGAGACTGATTTTATCTACCGACGGTACTCTGACGAAACTTAGCAGGAATACTCTTTTAAGTCCACTCTTCAGATATATGGCAGCTCGGGTTCTATGATGAGCATTTTAGCGGGGAAGGCCATTAGTTTTATTGCAGAAATTGTGTTGACAGCATTTTCAGCGAATTGCGAAAATTGTCATATTTGTTCCGAAAAAATAGTTAAGGTCAAAAGTTAAGTGTCTTATTTTTTTTCTATGTTAATGAAGATCTTAGAAAACGATTTGACTCTTTATTTTAAGTGAACAGTGTATATAATTAATTTTACAGTTGAATATCTTTAATTAATTAATTAGCTCTAACGGATTAAATTTCCCAAAGTGGAGTATTTTGTTTATGTATATCCCTTAATTTTTAATGTAATGATTGCAAAAATATATTGCATGAAAAAAACTGCAGTAAATTATAATGCAGAAGATAAAGGGTTAAGTAAAGAAACTCATTTAGCTTATTAGATAAAATTAAATTGATTTTTAAAACCATTTTTAGGGGGTGTTAAATTTACTTACGACAGCTCATTGGGGGCTATTAAAAAGTAGGAAACTTAATACTTTTTTTTTCTTATTTATAAAATATATTTTGTAAATACTATAAACTGGAAAAAATCCATTTCCGTGCAGGTTCATGTTGGATTAAGATTTACAACTCTTTCCTTGTCCTTACAAGTATCAAATGAATCAAATTTTCCGCAACCACTATAAACCAATTATTTTCCACTTCATTATCACTAGAATCTAGATCACTAGAGTTGTGATGCACCATTCATGTAACCATTGACATTTTTTTATTCCCATCAACACCTCTTCTAGTGATAGGCTATGGATCGGATAAATCAATGCTTCATTCCCCTGTGAATTCATCATCAGTTTCATCATCATGACTCTAAGTTTGAATCTTCAGGATCACTTGAGAGGGTAAAAAAAATCTATACCTTCCTCCGCAGAAAACTTCTTGTGTTGTGTGTATACATTTTCACTGTAAAAGTAAAAAAAAAAATGTTTGAACTAAAACTTATTATAGAGATTCCCAATGAAAGAAAAACGCTAAAAAGTGCCAAAGATAATTAAATAGACTTAAAATAATATATACTTGAAATTCTGGGGATATCAAGGTATTTACAACCCTAAAAACAAGAAAAATAAACAGAAGAATGAAGGATAGCACTCTGGGAAGA
>BMAV01007305.1:28453-43703 GCA_019973955.1 Trichonephila inaurata madagascariensis
AGCCTAACGGTATGTCCATGACATCCTGCAACCACATGTGTTGCGACTCATGCAACGGCTCCCCGGATCTATTTTTCAACAAGACAATGCTCGGTCTCACACAGCAAGAGCAAAGGTGTCACAAGATTGTCTCCGAACTGTTACTACCCTTCCTTGGCCTGCCCGATCCCCAGATTTGTATCCAATCGAGCAAATATGGGATCATTTGGGATGACGAGTTGGGCATCCTAAGAGTTTGAACGAACTAGAGGTAAGGTTACAGCAAATATGGAACGAAATATCTCAAGACATCATACAGAACTTGTATGCCTCAATGCCTGATTGTATCGCATCGTGCATTCGCCTCTAGAGGTGGTTCAACAGGGTATTAAATCATCCTCCCTTCTTTTGCCTTTTTCTCTGAAATAAATGATCCTTTTTCTTTGATTTTCTAATCTTATTTATATTGAAGTAATCATTACGTATGTAAAATTTCGTTTTATTTTGACGACTCCTTCTTGGTGCGCTAATTTTTTTTGTTCTTGATTGTAATATAAATTTTAGAGAATACTCTTTATAAAATTAAATTCCAGCTGTCGTATGTTTTGAAAATCTTTAAGACAGTTATATTTCTATAAATTGTTATTCACCCATCTCGAAACTAGTAAGTGTACTAAGTATAGATCGCTACATCACCACAAAGAATAAAAAAGTAGAAACATTCTAGAAACCCAATAAATCAATGAATCGACTTCCTGAATAGTCTCTCGCTAATTTACTTTACAATTATTCATCTTTATCTTATTCTTAGTAGATGCTTAATTTCAAAAATAACATCTTTATCCAGAAATAATTGAACAAAAGCTGTAATCTATTTATTGACTTTTCCTTTATTTTGATCCTGTAAAGTAATAAAATTTGTATAAGAAATACGGTGAAATGATTCTCTTTTCGATATGGTGGAACTTTAAATTTTATTTCACTTATTCCCTAGACTCTGAGAAATACATAAAAGATAATATCTGACTTAGTTTGTAAATGTCTTATTTCTGTGAGCATCTTTGAAATATTAAACAACGTTCATAAAAAAATATTTTCATTTGTATTTAAAAAGTGCCTATATTACCTCTGAAATTTTGCTCAACAGTTTGTTAAATGTCAACTAAAATTTACTGTTTATTTTTCAATGAATTTCTTTATCGGTAATACGATAATCCTAGGAAATACATTACGGTTATTTTATTTACATATAATGTGTTTTGAAATTTAATATTCGGCGCTTTCTTTATCCCCAGAATAAAGCAAATTTTAATAAAATATATACGTAAATGCAAAAACACAAATAAGTATGCATACAGAAATTTATACAGTATATTTTAAAAGGATCAAAAGCTGGTTCACATACTTCAATATTCTTATTCGTTTCGGGTTATACCATCGTCATGGATATAAGGAAAAGATCTTAGGATTTTGTTCTATTAGCAATTTTTTTTTAAAACTGTGCACGTCTTTTATTTTCAATTTCGTCTTTCAAATGGAAATTGAAATTTCAAACTTGTTTTCGCAATGAGAAGATCCTTTCATTTTTTGTTTCAATTGTATGACAAACATACAAAGCCTTCTTTTAATAACATATCAACATAAGATTCCTTACGCTATTACCAACAGTCTGCAGTTAATTTTGTAAAGAAACCTTTATAAACAAGAACATGATATTTTTCTGCACATGAATATTATAGAGAAATGTTTGTATATATGATAAATAAGGATAAAACCTGAAATACTTAACTGAAAAAAAAAGCATTATGCCGATGAATGTTATTTTTATTACTAGGAACTATATTTTGCTAGCAAAAATGTTTCCAAGAAATTCAATTGTGGTCTGTGGTAAAATTTTTTTAGGATAAACTTTTCCTTCCATGATACATTTTTGAATCCAACTACACGTAGTACAGATGAGGGCAATATTTCCTTTCATATGTTAACAATATGTCAATAGTGATCTAATAAGATCATCGTTTTAATTTAAATATTAATTTAACAAGCTCGAATTTTTTAAAATTTTATCAATGCTTCTGAATGCAGATTATTTTCTAAGCATCTAACTGTCTGAGCATTAATTAAACAGCGTACTCCCTTACTCTTATTTTCTTGCTGAAAAACTTCTTGTATATCCAGATATGTATACAAGGTATCCCATAAATACTGCCCAACCAGATTCCTCATTAGAAATACGCAAAAAATATCAAAAAAACTTTACCTGTACGATCCGTAGTTAATACGGTAAATGATGATGAATGAATGATGATGCACATGAGGATGAAGGACGATGCATGATGGTTCATAATGGGGTTTTGGCGCATTTCTGTTCTACTGTACTTGATTGGCTAGTTATGGCATAATACAGCAGTTCTATGTCTGCTACGATTGCCAGATCTCCCACCGTTGGGTTTTCTTCTATGGAGCAATCTCAAGGAATTGGTGTATCGAGACGTAGTGAGAACATTAAAGGATTTAGTTACTGTTAGACAGTTTGTAAAAAAATTATGTGTTAATTCTTTTCCAATTTCCATTCCATAACCTCAGATTCGGATCTCAAATGGTTCCAACCCTATCCGTGCATGTTTAGTCATTTGCAGTTGTAAACATTTTATATGCAAATAAAAACGTGTTTTAAACACAACTACAGATGATGGAGATGGGATGTGTATATGTTTTTGCGATCAGTTCCAGATGAGATCGAATTCGAATATGTTATTTTCTGTGAATATTTTTATTGGAAGTATCGTTTATATTTACTTTACTCCCGTATAGAGTACCATGATTTTGATTTTAAATAAATCATTTTTTAAAAAAGAAGTCCTGATCTCGTAATTATTCCTGCCACTGCTACGATTATTTCACTGCTAAAGATGTTTTCACACTCTCGTCAAGATCAGTTGCTCTAGTCTGCATTCTGTTTGTACTTCAGTGGACACCATGCTGCTACGACGCGCGTACTCATTCATTCCACTGTGGGCAATTTGAACATATGCCTTTTTTAAATATTTCCAGATAATAATTTGGATGGTTCTTACACAGTATTTTTTCTCTCTCTCTGCTCCGGCTGTGAGTTTTTTTTTTTTTCGTATTTTTCTAGTAAGCTATGGATTGTACAGGTACAGTTCTTTAGGCATTTTCTATGTACTCCCAACTAAGAATCTAGCAGAGCCGGTTGATTGATTGATTTGAATATTAACTGCACTGTTCAGCTACACGAGGGCTTTTGACGACGGACCACGTAATTTTGAGCCATGATCAAGTGACGTGGACAACACCTGAGCTGGAACCCCCTCTCCTAAATACCACACCACACCAACGGGAGGACGTTTCAGCTCTCGACAGATTTAACGTGCATCGCTGTCCTACACGGATGGTCTTTAGTGGTACTGGGCTCGAACTCGTGACAAGGCAAGTCACGGTCCGATACCTATACCACTCGGCCATCTAGCTGTGCCGGAGTCTGGGCGCTATTTTTGGGACACCCTGTATATAAGAGTAGTATAATGTTGTTGTTGTTGCTCATGCCACCTGCCTGACATAGTCTGATCGAGGCCCACGAAATTCATCGTGGCAATGGGCTAGATGTACACCTGTCGTTGGCTTTTAGCCTTGAGCACCATACAGGTGACAGTACGATTTAGCTCGGAGAAATTCCCGAAGGAACGATAGATGGCGACATCACCTATCTAAACCTCCACAATTTAGGCATGGAACTGAATTGGAGGGAAATTTTCTCCAGTTCCCTGCACTCGTGATTCAGGCCACAAGACTTTCGGACCCACTGATTTAACGAGCACGTGCTCCGCGTGTACTCGGAGGGTATTTGGCAGTACGGGCATCGAACCCAGGCCTTCCGGTCCGGAGTCCGGTGCTCTAACCACTAGGCTACCCACGGCCTGTGGTATAATGTAACATTAATAACTAAAAAAAATTACTTTTCGTACAACATTGAACAGAATTTAATCAAAACCTTCCCCTAAGCTCGCATATTCCGTGCACTATTGAAAATACATGCTAATAAGAGAAGGCATATCGAATACTTCTTTGTTGTGGACATTAAAATATCAATATATAAGGCTTTTTGAATATTTTCTAAACCTTGTATCATTTGTAGATATGAATTCCATTTTTTTTTCTCACACGAAAGTACAGTTTGCAGTCTTATAGGATGTAAAAGACGTAGGAGGATCAAAGTTAATTGAAAAAATGTTATTTCTTTTGAAGGATGTGGATTATATATTATTGAGAAGACTTTTTTCACAACAAATGCTGAAGAACCATTGAAAAGAGGTGCATATTAATTTATTTAATATAAAATAGGTTAGGGGTTTTCCCTGTCCACCTAACGGTGAACCAAACCCCATTGTACAAATTATACAAGTGTTCATACTCATTGTTCAAACTGTAAGACTGTAATTTATATGTTCATGTAGTTCTATATATATGTTTTCAATATATTTAAGCAGAAAAAAATAAATTTCAAATCTTCATCTCCACATTTTACTTTTAAATTTAATTTAGTGCGTTTTCAAAAACAATGTTCCCAATCACCTTTTCTTCTAAATTTTGAATTTTTATCCGTCTCTGCTTTTGTCCTTGACACAGTCACACACAATTGTCCATGAGTAAATATTGTTTCCTACGATGTTACACATAAACAGACTTTTTAAAAACTCTTCCTCTGTGATTTATTAATAGTCATGGCAAATGACAGCCTTACAGGGAATTGCGTTCATTTCGGTACGAATGTCATATCCAAGTCCCCTCAAAAGACCAGTGTGATCCTTGGTATACATACAATTTCGCCTTTAAGTCTCTTGATACAATATCACCCTACAGTATATTCTTCTGAATATTTTTCACTATCAATCTTGTGCCATTACACAGTCCATCAGTAATACATAAATTTCTTACTAGCATGACGATACAGAATAATTTCAAATTCAGTTTAGTGGGTGGCATTCCCGAGGAAGTTAATGATGATAGATATTCAGGTGGATACTGTAGAATAACATTCTCTTAACGATCGTCGCCGCCAAGAGAGAGAGCTTCATTAATAGAGCTACTTGTTACAATATCACACTTTATAATCTTGTTAGAATAGAATTATTAATTTTTTTCACATCGTCATTTCGAGAAGCCAATATTGCCCTAATACTCATTTGTTTCTTTGTTATACCATTAGGATACATTTCTTCGACAATATCTTCACAAGAAATTTCACTTGAAATTTCTAATTGTTTTACTTCATTGTTTCCAAATTTCAGCAGTCAGTTAGAAAAATCAAGTACGTGAGCTTCGCTCTCATATATTTTGGGGCTGTAAAATTTGCTATACATCGTCCCGTTTAATTATTTTTGCACTTTCATGCAAAGCCTCATCATCATGATAAATGTAAATTTGTCCAATATGTGGATATGTATAAATAAATTTATTACAGCATCACGAAACACTTTTTTTTATAGAGAGAGATGGTGTTTTTTGTGACTAGATTTGAGAAAAAGGGCAAATTACTATGAGATCAGGCAAATATTTTTTAATGTTAAAAACAAAATTCTTCACAAATTTTTCATGGAATTCAGTAATTATTTGAGAATAAAATTCAAATTTCATAAAACATTCATAATTAATTGCATTTGTAAGTTTCAGTATATTATAATAATTGACATGAGGGTCCTAAAATATTTGAAATTTTTACCAAAATGTATTTATACAGGAAAATTTCTCAGATTAATGGAACTATTTAGACTGCACTTTTTGCGTTGTTGTTAATAAAGCCACTTATCTGAGAGAATGTCTTATAGAATCCCTTGAAATTCATCGCTAGATGTACGCCTATTGTTATTCGTAGCCTTGAGTACCATTCAGATGACAGAAAGGCTTCGGTCGGTTCTACTCTTACTGTGAGTGGCTGCGGTAGCCTTGTGGTCAAGGTAATGGACTTGAGGCCGGTGTGTCATGAGTTCGATCCCCCAGCACCGCTGAAGACCCACCGCGTAGGGAGGTGATACACGTTAAATCTGTCGGTGCTTCAACGTCCTCCCGTTGGTGTGGTGTGGAAGTTAACCCTTTATCTATCGCATTATGATTTACAGCAGTTTTTTCATGCAATATATTCTTTTTGGATCACTACATTGGAAATTAAGGGATATATATAAACAAAATACTCAACTTTGGGAAATTTAATCCGTTAGAGCTAATTAATTAATTAAAGATATTCCACTGTAAAACTAATTATATACACTGTTCACTTAAAATAAGGAGTCAAATCATTTTCTAGGTCCTCATTAACATACAAAAAAAAAAATAAGACACTTAAATTTTGACATTAACTATTTTTTCGGGACAAAAATGACAATCTTTGCAATCCACTGAAAACGCCGTCAGCTGAAAACGCAATTTCTGCTATAAACCTATTCGCCTTCCCCGCTAAAATACTCATCGTAGAACCCGTGCTGCCATATATCTTGGAAGAGTAGATTTCAAAGAATATTCCTGCTATATAAGTATTGTCAGAACATTTGTAAAATTGTTTATTCTATGTTATTTTAAAGTGAGTGGTACTTATAAATACCGTCGGTAGATAAAGGGTTAAGAGAGGAGGAGGCCAGCTCAGGTGTCGTTCTCGTCACTTGACCATGGTTCAAAATTATGAGGTTCGTCGCTAAAAGCCTTCGAGTAGCTTTAAAATAGTACGACTTTAATATTCACTCATTACCCCAATGTTGAGGCAGAACGCTCTGGAGGTGGACAAGAGCCACACTCTCTCTTCCCCTTCCTCCTACCTCACGAGAGGACTGGCTTCTCGACGGCTATTTAGAATATCTCCATGTCGCACAGGCTCGTTACATTTACAAACTCCTCCAAGCCTTCTCCGAGATTTGAACCCAGTTCCTACAGTACTGCAGTCAACTTCACTAACCACTATACTGAAAGGGCGGCGCACTTTTTGTATTAAAAAGAAATATACGATTACTTCATAAAATGCCATTTTTTTTATTATTTCAAAGTAATATAACTGAAAAAAATAATTTATATTTCTTTCCAAATCTCTGAGAATTGCAAACATTAAAAACAGCATGTAGTATTTTATGTTTGCTGCATAAAGTGCTTTACTCTTAGCAGATATTTGTTTCAGAACTGAATTTTTTTTTTAAAAGAGAGTGAAACAACCGTTATCTAATTTTAAAATTGCAGGACCTTACAATACAAGCAAGTAACTCGATAGTAGAAGATACCTAAGCGCATAAACCTTAAATAAAAATGCGTTGTCATGGAATTTTTTATTCTGTCTTGAAGTTAATGCAGGAACTTTTCAAAACGCTCTACTTGTTTTCAAAATTTTCAAACATCTTCAAGGTAATTAAAAAGTTTTCAGATTATTTATTTTCTTGTTGTTTCTGATTTTTTTCATAAGACTGTGGCTCGTCCAGATTACTTAGGAATTTGATTAATTTATGATTATAAATAAGCCCTCAGGAAAAAGTTTTTTTTAAAAAAAGTTATTAGTGTTTATACATACTTTTCTAACATTCTTCCATGCCTGATTACTTTATAGAGTATATGTTTTTCTGCTTAACAGTTTGTAACTTTTTTCCTCGTATAGTCCATATCTTCCGTTGTAGAATCAATTTATAGCTTTCTCTCTCTCTCTGCTCTACCGAGAGTTTGAAATACCAGGTTTCAATGATTTTTAATTATCCTCGATGAATTCCTGAGAACTTTTCGAGTGACATTTTTATGCTTCTTTTGTCAAAGTATTTGTTAGCTTTTCAATAGTTCAAGTATGAAGCGAAAAAAAAAAAAAAAGAGTTTTCTAAGGTCAGCACATTTTTACTGTACTGTGTAACGCATTTATTTCAAAAGAATAGAAATTTTTAATTGCAATTACATCATTTTTTTTCTACTCAAATAATGATTTCTACGCTGTAAATTGTGGGAGAACACACACACGCGCACGCATTATACTTGAGAGACAAAGAATTCTAGTTCTGAATCCATTTGTAACAGTTCTGATCTTAATAAAGCTTTGTAAAATTTTTGGAATATATGTGGAAATTTAAAATTATTATTGTGCGTGTTCTTAATTTTTTACAAAAAGTGTGTGTGGAAAAGTGGTTAGTAATTTCCCAAACACTAATTTCCGATTTTATAAAAGTTGTATTATTTTTTAAGCTATAATATATATAACATTTACAGATAACAGTAAAGTTACCTTGTACTTTACCAACAAGAAATGTAATAGAAGCTTTTTGAAATACTTTAATCTGCACTTTAAGTCTTTATAAGTGTTACTATTATCTATTGTAAATTTCTCTATATTTTTTAACTCGTATTATCTCGTAACTCGTATATCTACATTATTCAAATACCCTTAAAAAAATTTGAACATATATATATATATATATAAATTTAGTGCAATTTTTAGGTAAGTTACCTCTATCTTATAATGGATTTAGATATTCCTATCCATTATTTTCTATTGGTTTTTGCTCAGTGTTATTTACAAAAAAGGGGGAAGGTTGGCTGGCCAAAAAACATGTTCAACCCCCCTTTTATATAAATTATTTTATATAATAGCTGTCCTAAGTCCATAATGTTTATAACACTGCAGCATCCATTTTATAATTTTTAATCTCGATTACTCATATGTCCTTCATTGTGTGATCTTCCTACTGTTTATGTGTTTTTCGAATGTTATTGTTTGGATGTTATCTCTTGCTTGTAGAGAATTAGCCTATATATATATATATATATATATATATGATCAGATACTAAATTGCTAAAAATTTTAAAAAGTGTAGTAATAAATAGAAATATTACAAAATAGTATAAGTAAAAAAAAAATGAGATAACTCAGTAGAAAAAAGCAAACTTTAAGGCTTAGGAATTAATATTGTCAGGTTGTATATACATGTGTGTGTGAGTGTGTAAGTATATATGTATATGTATTATAAGTAAACATTTTAAGAACTAGGTAAAATAAATATTTTAAAGTGATTTACCGTTATTTTAATATAGATTCTACTAACATTTTTTACATCATGAAACAAGACGGAGTAGAAAACAATCTAAAAATGGATCCCAAATTTGATTTGTTACTCAGATATTGCGGTGCAAAACATATATAAAAATATATCACAAGCAAGCAATTTTAAAATAAACTGAGTTACAATTTAATTTTTAATGAATTTATTTTCTAATAACAATTCTCTGACGTCAGAAAACCTAAGACGGGGTAGAAAGGAATCTAAAAATGGATCTTAAGTTTGGTTCATTATTCAGCTATTGCGGTATAAAAAAATCCATTTAATGATAAAGATGTTTTTAAGTTTGGAAATAATTGTTATGAACTATTTTTATACTTTAATGACTTCACCAAATTTTATCTTTAAAAGAACCTGTTATTATTCAATATGTTATTCAGTTTTGATTTCTATTTGTAGAATTACGAGATGATTAATCTCTAAGAAACACAATTAAAAGGACTAATGACATGTTTTTGTACAAGATTTAGATTTATGCCCACCGACTTACTATTTATAAAAATTTCAATGAAGGGTTCGTCCGACAGCATTTGACTGGAAGATGCTCAAAAAGTTTAATTATTAAAGCAATATATATTGATTACAATATAATCTATGTTTCATTTTAAATGCTCTGAGTTAAAAAAAAACGTTAAACAGACAGTTTCGAGCAATTTTTTGAAAACATCTGCTTAACATTAAGCGTGAGTTTTAACTATTGAGAGATTTATGAATAAAAATAAGTATTACTTAAATTAGCTACACATAAAAAAATTAAAGTTTGTTTTGAAATTAATAGTAACTGTACATATAATATTTGATTTTTTTTGTGTTGTTCAAAAAGGCATGTTTCGGTCATTTTCCAAGTACACTTTTCGATAAATTAAGTTTACTATGAATATGAAATTTATGATATTGTTATAATCAATTACATTAAGAGCTGATTTTTAAAATAGTTGTTTAAAAGAGTAAAAATTGCACTTCTAAGTTTTAAAATGTAACATTTTTTTATTAATTTAACAACTTGTTAATTTTAATGACTTAAAAGATTTGGTATTAAAAAGTTATGCATTATTGTAACAAATTTATTAATATATATATATATATATATATATATATATATATATATAAGTAAAACAAACACGGAATAACGTCTTTATTTATTTTCAGTAAAATAAATTAAATCCGAACAGGGAAACAAATGTGTCTCCAGTGAATACCGTCACACGTGGGTGTATCTGGGAACGAGGCCGCTGATGCGCTGACTGGTACGGGCTGTGATCTCCCTGATCCCAGATCCTCTGTCTTGAGCCATTCTGAAATTCATTCCCTCTACAGAGTTAAAATGAGTCTGACTTAGCAAAACCCTACCGCTCATCACTGGTACGCAGCTAAGAGTCTACATTGCAGGAGATCCAGAGCTCTTCAGATGGTCTTGGTGCATTTTAGCAGCGGTCACCTGCGTGGTATGACCTTTGTGCAGGAGGTAAAGTCTTTTTTTTTTGCCTATCCCTGCTTCTCTTGCTTATTTTCTAGACGGCTGGTGCATTTCCCTCGGACAGTTGTTTGGAGATCAGTGAGTGAGTGAGTGAATATTAACGTCGCACTGTTCATCTACACGAGGGCTTTTGGTGACGGACTACGTAATTTTGAACCATGGTCAAGTGACGTGGACGAAACCTGAGCTGGCACCCTCCTCTCCTAACTACCACACCAACGGGAGGACGTTTCAGC
The DNA here is from genome assembly GCA_019973955.1 of Trichonephila inaurata madagascariensis. Taxonomy (NCBI): domain Eukaryota; kingdom Metazoa; phylum Arthropoda; class Arachnida; order Araneae; family Nephilidae; genus Trichonephila; species Trichonephila inaurata. Next base: position 39,235 of record BMAV01007305.1, read on the forward strand.
TCTCGACAGATTCAGCGTGCATCGCTGCCCTACACGGCGGGTCTTTAGTGGTACTGGGCTCGAACTCGTAACAAAGCCAGCCACGATCCGATACCTATACCACTAAGATACCACGGCCTATTTGGACATCAAGATCTGGTTTGTGGCATTCATATGCGGAAAGGTAAATCGGACTTGGTGTAGGATTTCCTGCTCCAAGGGGATTTGAAACAACATCAGCATAAATTAAAACATTGAGAAGTGTACTGAGAATATGCAAGAAAATGGTTCTATACCAAGGTGGTATAGAACCATTTGTATTCTATGGTTCCAAGTTGATAGATTATATTATATGAAAATATAAGATATATATATATAAAAAACCACACCTTTTTCATTAAATACAACATGTGTGTATGGATGCCTCAATATTTATTTTATATATGGATGTTTGACTTTTTTTTTTACGTATTGTGCTAACTTTTGCAAAATTTGCGAATTTTGAATGTTGTGATACTATTCAACTGAGTTCTACTGTCAAATAAGATACGCAACTGTGGCAGCCTCAGAGTCATGATCACGAACTTAGTGGTCGGTATTGCCGAAGTTGATCCCCGGATTACACTCAAAAACCATCATGAAAAGCATGGGGAGAGTTCAGAGTTATATTAAAGTAACAAGAAGGCTATTGGCTATGAGTCGAATTTTTATCCTCAGTCAAGTAATGAGGACCATACCTGAGCTGGCACCCTCCTCTCCTAACTTCCACACCACACCAACGGGAGGATGTTTGAGCCTCGATAAAATTAGACTGCCTCTGTCCTCTTTATGCGGCGGGTCTTCAGTGGCACTAAGACTAGAACCCACGACAAAGCGGTCATGAATTCGTGATCATAACCACTGCCCATTGTGAGTAAATTAAGAAAAATACCAGTTCGGATGGCATCCAAATGATTTGATCGTACTTTAGAATTACGTGTTTCCTTGCCAATAATTGAATTATATTATAGAATCTCTAATTCAAACCAAACAAAGGAGAAATTAAAGGATTTGAATGCCACCAATTCTATTTATTAATAAGAATACTCAAGTCCTTTCCAATTACTCTTAAAAATGTTTCTGTTTCGTTCGCTGGTCCTTGTGCCACGAAAGATCCTCTCCGCAGAGGGATTAACGCTCGTTAAACCTGTCGTGGCTCGAACTCTGTTGTGGAAGTTTTGAAAGATGTTGTCGCCCTCATCACGTGACCATGATTCAAAATTACGAGGTCTTCGTGCTGATTCCAAGCGCAACGTTAATAAAAACAATATATAACAAGCAATATAAAAAAAAGATTAAGTCAATTCCTACTTAGGTCAACAAAGAAAAATCTTATTTTAGTTACTTTTTAATAAATAATTACAATGAATATAAATATATACATACATATGACTTAATCCCAATACTAAGTGGCAAAATAGATAGGGATTTTCCTTGTTCTTTTCTTTATAGGGTGTTGGACTATTAGTTTTGTTTGTGTTGCTCTTCATTCATTAATTAAATTGGGCTATTCCAATACAATATTATAGTAAAATCAAAACACATTCTCAGAAATTAGGCCATCCCAAGCGGGATTCGAACCCACTACCTTTGTATTAGAAGTCCACCGCGCTATCCATCTCGCTACAGGGACACAGCGAGTGATTTTCCGTTTTATACATGGTGTTGGACTATTATTTTTGTTCGTTACTATTTATTCATTAATAAAATTTAACTAATGAATTAATATTTAAAAAAACTGTGCAAAGATCAAGTGTTGTCCACTACAAGTTTAAAAAAATGCATTTGAACTTGAGTGGATGAATAAAAAGTATTCAATTAACGGTTGAAAATTTAAACAAGATATATATATATATATATAAAATAAAAGTGAAGAAGTACTAAAACCTACAGTGCTAAAGCAGGAAGAAATTGGAATTCACCAGACACAACAAATGTAGATACAAAAAAAGTCTTTGGACTAAACTGGAGACCTATTATGATTTCTAAAGCTGTCGCTGAATTAGGCCAGCGAATTAGAGTTAGCAATGCTTTATGGATCCAACCTTTCCCGTACAGTAGAAACTTTCGACATAATAGGAAATATATATATATATATATATATATATAGGGAGAGTGTGTTAACTAATAGTAGGAATTGAAAAGTAATTTATAAAAGCTATGTGCACCAGTTACATAGAAAATTAGCGCAATCAATATTAAAATTTGGATCATTGTAAAATTCGGAGAGAGCTAGAGAAATGTTATTAATAGTATATGCAGTTCTAAAGGTAATATAAATAACCTATTTTGGGATTTTTGGTGAAGCGATACAGATGGGACAGATCCATGTTAGGTTTTTAGTTAGGTTGTGTAGTGCCATTATACATATATATATAAGTCAGTGTTTCTCAAACTGTGGGGCGCGTTCCTTAGCAGGCCTAATAACCCTACAAAGGGGGTGCGCGTACATTTTAAAGTCGAAAATAAAATATTATTTAAAAGTTATTATTAATTTACTGAGAGAAGAAGCAAAACAAAATATATTTTGACATAATTGGAAATAAAATACACATTTACACTGATAAAATATACATATAAATGTATCAGTATTGCACTATGTATTTGATAATTAATTTCACAGTACTGAGTTAAAGTATCCGACTACGTTCGGAACCGTGATTTTGCAAAAGCGTATAAATGGATAATATTTATGGTATTAGTGTCACTTAGATTAGAAAATGTATATAAAATTGTTTGAAGAATAGTATTATAATAAAAAATTATTTAAGTACAATATTTTGACAAAAAATGAACCTTGAATGACCCATTTGGACTAAGAGGTTTTTTCCTACCATTTTTCAACGGCTTAAATGTAAGAATTTTATTACTGATTTCAAGTTATCCCAGATTCTAACAGTTCATGGAAATTTTAGTAGCTATTTATCTAGATTTAATTTAATTGGTAGTGATATTTGTTCTTGTGGTCAGGATGCTAAAACTGGAACATGTATTGTATTGTAAACTTTATTTCTGTGAAAGAGAAAATTTTAGAAAGGAGTTGAAACGTTTAGGTATTTCCTGGCCACCTGTTTTGTCTTTGTTGGTCAAATGTACTGAGAGCCTAAATATCTTAAGAAAATTTGTTTACTGTATATATTTTTAAAGTCTTATATATTGGTTCCTCCCTCATTTATATTTGTGTATTTCCACTCTTCCTTTTTATTTTATGTTTTTGTCTTATGTGTTTTTTTCTTTCTTTTTTTTCCCCCTCCAAATTTATTTTTTGTGTGATATAATTGTGTTACCACTTACGTCTGTAAGCCTAAAGTTATGCAATGCGGAGCATGAGGAGTTTTGCAAATAAATTAAATAAAAAAAAATAAAAAAATGACTCATTTTCAAAATATTCTCCTTTTGTGTAAAAAGCTTCTATTATAATAATATTTTACCTGTATATAGCTCAGACCTCTCTACAGTGGCTCAACTGGAATTTTTGAAACATATAACTTAGAAGTGGGTTTATCCATATTTTACGACAACAAAGGGGAGCAATTTTAAGAAAAAAACGCCGATAATTATATTTCAATTGGTGGTAACTCTGAAAATAATGTGAATTTTTCAAAATTCCTAGTTCAGACTCTCTGGAGAAGTTTTTACTTTATCTAAGCACACACACACACACACACAAAATATTATTTTAGAAGCATTTTTTATAAAAGGAGAACATTTTGAAAAAAGATTATTCTAAGTTAATTTTTTGCCAAAATATTGTATTTAAATGATTGTTTTGATCAAATGTCCTTAAAACAATTTTATACATGTATTCTAATCTAAGTGACACTAAGTATCATGAAGATTACCCATTCATACGCTTTTTTAAAATCACGGATCCGAACGTAGTCGGATACCTTAAAAACAAGTTTAATAGTTACCAGTGACCCCATGGGCTTGTCATACACAACATTGTATACAAACTTTAATAATTACCTTGATAATTTTCACAGTTTATAAATAAAGTTGTATTGTGTAGCTTTAGCATTCAAGTACATTATTATTGAATTAAATACACAGGTATTGTAGGAATGAGGAGAGGGGGCGGCGAAAATTATGATTGAAATTTAGGTCGTAAATATTGAAAGTTTGAGAAGCACTGCAATAAGTATAGACTCTGGTGCATATAGCAAGTGAATACTTGGCCGCTATGGTTACACCTCCAAAGAGAGTTAATCTTCCGAAAGTGTTATATAAATAATAAATTTTTGAAATCGATAGGGCTGTGAATTTTTAATTTTGAAGAACGATATTGAAAATGTTTCGAAATAACTGTTTCCTCTTATCATAACCCAAGTAGTTTTCAAAAGTGAATAAATTTTTGATTAAGTAAGGAAGATACTTTGCAGAGGTTATATAGTAATTTATAAATAACTGAACAAATGTAGTTAAGCCAACTAACTAATTCGCTTTGAAGT
>BMAV01007305.1:71834-91710 GCA_019973955.1 Trichonephila inaurata madagascariensis
ATTGCATCTTAAAACATAACAACGTGATTTGTGAGTATATTCCACATTTTTCTATGGACCAGCGAAATTTTCTCGCGTACCTGTAGTGGTCCACGGACCACAACTTTGGTGACCTCTGCTCTTGATGCTTTATAGAGAGTGACGTTAGTATACACTCACTCATAGCATATTGATATTGGTAAGGATATAGAATGTTACAGGTATTCGATACTTACCTTAGTAATTCTTATTAAAGCATCTATATACTCTCTTACAAACATAATGGTGTCACGCATGTTTTTACTTAACTTATTTAATTATTATTAAATAAGCTTAATTATTTAATTTCCATGAATGTATTTTGAGCATTCTCGGCGTGCAGAATTTTTCGAATTGAACAATGTTTTACAACTTGCAATTATCTTGTTTCTGTTCTCGATTTAATGCTGAATTAGTTTTAATTACTTCAAAATGATTTTAAGCATTTTCTCCAAATAAATAAAAATATACCGTTCTGTAATATGATTAACGTATACATTTACAGATATTTTCAATAAAAACTTTAGAATGTTCATTATTTATTTAAAAGAGTTTTGTGTACCTTTAAAGATAATAATGAGTGACTTTATATTTAAAATATTTTCATGAGATGTTAGCCAATTCTGGACACTTTGAGAAATAAAGTGTGGTAGAAAGAAGTAGCCAAAATGTTTACAAGTTAATTAGCCTTAATGAAAGAGAAGACATTCGTTTAATTAGTCCTGAATTATGTAAACACAATGAGGTGAATAAACATTTTATCGACACGTTCAGCTGTGTAGAATTACATCTCATTTAAAGATGTAAAGTATAATTATAATTAGTTACTATGAGAGAGATTCTCGTTTTAGGCAAAGCAAATTGATCGAAAAGTCCTTGCCATTCAGCTATGGTTTTGAAAATTCAAGTGATCTATATTCCCTCCAGAAGAGGAATTCTATTTATACTTTTTTAATTGAATCAAAGGAATTGGTAGCACTGGAGACAGCAGTAGCCAAGTGGTATTGGTCGCGAATTCGTGACCAGTGCTGCTTTTTGTCGAGTCATAGGTTTATGTCCTAGTGCTCTTCTATGAATTGAAGTGAACGGGAGACAAACAATAGTTTTCTTGAATATAAGCTTTTATCATGTAACCTTCTGGAAACAGTAACTCTTCAAAGTTATGCTCATGTAACGGCATGGAATTCACCAGACAGTTGGCAAACTTTTGCACTCTTGTTACACCTTGCTATATTGGATAAATGACCATTTTCAATGGTCTTTTTAGCTTTTGTATGACTTTGCTCAGGTCTGCTCTCTATGGCTCTAATTTCATTAACTTGCCTCCATAAGTTTCCAGAAAGCAGGTTATTAAATTAAAGTCTCTAACAGTTTTTAGTTTAAACTATCCTGCCTTAAGTTTGATTATACGAGCTCGTATTAAGGCTCTTTCTGTTGTTTAAATGTTGGAGGCTACTCATTTTAACTGCTTGTCTTTGAATTTCACTAACTGTTTTTTTAAATACCATGAAAGTTGATTTGTGGGTGACTGAACGAAGGCGGAAATTATCATGAGAGCTTACTAAGCATTTTCTACTAAATCACATGTCTTTTCTATTTCACATGTACAGTTCCGCTTACGTAATCGATACTATAAAAATTAGTCTTTTTTGGGAGTATACGTTTTACTTTTTGTACAGTTCTTTTAAAAAAATCACAAAATGGGCAAATTTTCTTACTTTTTGAATATAGTGAAGTAAAACCGAAAAGAAACCTTCTTAGCAGATTATATAAAAGCTATAACTATGTAAAAAAATGTTTTGAGGAAAATGACATTCCAAACTTCATAAGCAAAGCGAAAATGCGAATCATTAAAGATTTAAATTAAACAATATTTCAGATAGAAGTTAGAATGTAATGAAATTCCCAAATATTCTAAAAAACAAAATATTCTGAAATTTGTATTTTTTGTTGATAACAATTTTGGTCTTGGGAATACGATGTACAGATATATACAAATCTACTCAACATAATGTTTTTTTAAAATTCACTGATCACAAACGATTAAACAGATCTGTTAATTACATGAAACAAAAATAGTTTTCAATTGATTTGTTCAATGCACGAGTATTTTAATACTAATTATCTGGCAAGAGAAGAACAAATTGAAAAGATTCAACAATTGGTACTTTAAGGACGAGTCAAATGATTAAGATAAGAAGAAGCTTGTGCACACAGTTTATCAAACGTCTTACATTTGAGTCTACCTTATCTCCTAATGAAGCAACAGATATTAAGTAACAAGATTCTTTTTACAAGAAATAACTTTCAGAAGAGATTTGAGATCATAAAATTACGATAGAAATGTAGATTGCAATTTTCCGTCTAAAAGTATAATTTTTAATGAGGAAGTAGATAAACAGAAAACAATTGCTCTTCTCTTCTGAAGCATCTTGTGCTGTAAGGATACTTTTCCTTAGTTCTTGAGATATCTAAGGAAGAATTATGCTTATTAATTTGGGTTTAAGAGTTTATAATCAGCCTAACAAGTTCAATTAAACGGATTTTACCGTCAAAGGATTTGATGAGGTTTATGATGGACATCCGATACTAAAAGTACTACATTTAATTAGATTGTATATTTTATACACGTCAGACTCGTATTGACTTATAGCATTACCTGGATCAGGTAATCCTTACTTTAATCCTCTTATTATTAAATCTCGGTCTTCCTTGAATATGTCTACATTATTTCAAGTTATGACATTGCATCCTTTCAGTCAATTTAAATTGATTTCCGGAAATATTTCATTAGAGCTTAACGGATTATTGGAGACGGATCTCACATTTCTGAATCAGTTTCGTTGACAAGGTAGACTGAAGTTAGCGTATTTTTCCCCAAGCTTCAAAATAGTGCCATATTTAGAAATGGCAGCTATACGCCCACTTTGCTGGGTATTTCATGACGTAAGGTTATACATTCTTTTTAGGTTACTGGTATCTAAGACTTAGCATTAAGCCTTTCAATGGTCGCATCGTGACGTCCATTAGTGTGGAAGAGTCAGAAGGAAGGTTAGCCATATTCAAACAAATTCTATTTATAATTAAATTCACAGCAACGATATAAATTCAACTACCCAAGTTAAGAAATGCACCAATTACTAAATATGAAAAGCAATAGTGAGGTAGATGAGATACGAGAAGTCTTAATTAATCGGATCACTTACGATCAGGCAACACACCTACTAGTTCCAAGCGACCTAATACAATTCAATCTTCAATTGACTAGATCGTCAACTTTAATATTACACAAATAAGCTACGATGTACTCACTCCTCACTTCACGTTTAATCAATCACTGCTATCCGTTAGCAGCCTAACCTCTCTCTCCTTCTAACTTGAAAGTTTAATCTTTATATACAAGTCTTAATTTACATACTTACATCTTCTTCTTCTGGGGAAGGCTTACAATAGAATACTTTTTAAAGACCCAATACTCCACAAGAGAATTATTAGTTGAAAGAACACGGATAGACCAGTCACAGCCTTCGATTGTATTGAAAAGTATTCTTATAACCCTAGCATATTGATTTAAAAAGAACAGGAGTTGTGAATTTCTAAAATAGGAGTATGTCATTTGCGTCCCTGTAACCACCTCCCTCGTAATCTATTTCCTCAAACACCATTTTCAGCAGACCTGTGATCATTAAAAGAACTACGCTTGCCAAATTCTAATAGCTCAAAAACAGTAATCTTTTTTCTGTAACGATCCTACAACCCCCTTAGGAATAGATTTCCACAAAATCCTTTCTTAGCGGATCACTACTCAAGTAAAGTATCATGGTTACCAAATTTCAAATCTGTAGGTCTAATAGTTAAAAAAAAAGAAATTTTCGACTAAAACACACCCACAATACTTCTTGGAAGTCGATTTCTAAAAAAAAACAACTGTAGCGGTGGTATCTACATAAGCCAGTAACAACCTCAGGACACAAAGGATTCCTTTTCTCTAGTGGTCATGTTACTTGGCTACGAATCCATAGGTTGCGGGTTCTGTCCTCCGGATGAGCGCCACTTTACTCTAAAAGGATACTAAGAGGGTAGATTTATCAGCAAAAGGTCTTAAGGAAACAGACTGTAAACTTTGAAAACGAAGCGTTCTTGTTATTTCAGCTTATGAGATTGTGTGTTGCTAGCAAATCACAGGAAGCAAACATAAAAAATAAATACATAAATGTGTCGTTTTGTAAACTGATTGAACCTTAATTTCTTAGACTAGCGTATATATGTGCCTACTTCATTTGCATCAATATAACTTCTTTTTCGAGAAATCGCATTTTAATGTTTTATAACGTTAATTTTGGACACAACTGTATAAAACAGAACAAATAGTTTAAAGTATACTGTCAGTTCAAAAGAGGCACAAAAAATTATAATTATAAATTAATCTTTGAAGTTTTCTCCACAAAGATGCACATTTTGCTCATGATTTATATTTCTTCGTAAAATTACGAAACAGTCGTAGTAGTTGTTATGGAAAATTTTTTTTAAGCTTTACAAAATCCAAAATAGTCCTATATGTGCGTACAATATATAAAAAAAATTCATTGTTTTAATATGCTGTTCAAAAAGGAATTTTCTTTTACATAAACTATGATAAAAGTAATGGAATTTCGATCACTTCTTTAGATTATTAAAACAACATTTAGATAGTGAGAGTTACATTAACGTAGCACTATAAAGCTGCACTGAGGCTATTGGTGAAGCACCTCGAGGCTCAAACTCATGACACACCATCACGACAAAATTTGGGGAGAAGGGAAGTAGCAAAGCATCAAAAATCCAACTGAATTCCAAAGTATTAACAATCATTTAAAATAATATGCCACGTAATATTATTTTTTAAATAAGTTATTGTGTGGATTTTCATTTTTATCATAATTTAAGCATTGCATTAATATTAAGCATATTTCAGAAAAATTATTAGTTAAATTTTATAAATCGAAATTTTATTAGTTAAATTTTATAAATCGAAATTTTATTAGTTAAATTCAATTACTAAAATTTCGGGAACTCTCTGACTCTATGTTATATATAATATAAAGGGAATACCCACAAGTATTCCCAATAACTACTCTCAAACTCACAGAAATTCAAATCAACAAGTCCAGCCTTAGTAGTTTACTTAAAAAAAGGCAAGTAAACTGGTTAAATCTTCAAACTAAAAATTTAAATCAAACAACAATAAAAAAAACTTCTTAAAATTTAGTTTCCAGTTGAAGAGGAAAGGTGTTGAAAGAGTTTATTTTTCAAGACTATTTTTTCATTTCGAAAGAGTATCAATAGGTGCTTACATAAGGTAGAGCACTAAAAATAGACATTCCTATTAAAAATCTCTTGTAGAAGGATTGCCATTTAACAAAAAGTATAAAAGATTTTATATAAATGCCAACAAATCGCATTTCAAATTCATTTAATATAAAAAATTACAGTTCCAATCTGACAAAAAAATATTAGGAAATTCTTTTCAATCATTGAAATTCTAAGATTTTCTTTGAGGCTTAAGAGCTCCAAAATAGTTTTCTTAATAGAATTTGAAAGAATCTCTCTTGAAAAAGACTTTTTTATTTGAATAAAATATTTTTATATATTATTTGATAACGCATACAAAAAATATGTTATTTATAGTACTGCAGACTAATATCAGTGAGTGACAAAACATTCCTCTTATATATATACATATATTGCAGCTAAAAGTAATAAATAAATTCTAAGTCTATTTATTAAAAAAAAAAACAAGAAATAATGTAACTACTTACCTTCATTTTACTTTTTTACTCGACACTTACTACTTTTTCTTATTAATTGGTTCATTTACTTAGATAGTTAACAGATATTAAATTTGCATCCCAAAATAAATAAAGAGAATTTTTCAATAAATAATTACTTTTTATACAGTAATGTTTTTTTTTAATACTTATTTGCATATAAAATATTTAGTAAGTTTTATTTTTAGCTTTGTAGCTAAAACAATAAATTAATTTAAAATTTCAAAATTTGGCCCAGTTAATATTTGATACTCTATTTACTTTTGATGATTTACAATAAGTTTATTTTTCTATTCCGACTTGAATTTATAACATAAATCGTAATTTTGTTTAATTTTCATTGTAGTCTTAAGTATTATTTGAAGATAGAAATTTGGACACTTAAATAAAAAATTCGAACAACTTTACGGTATTTTTAGCACGCATATAATATTACACTTGATGTGATATAATGAATAATAATAAATAATGTGATAAGGGCATTATATATATATTCCTGTTCTTTTATTTACATATTTATAGGCAGTCTCATGTTTCTGTTTACAATATTTTCCCCTCATAATTTTGTAATTATTCAAAGGTCATCATCACCTTGTAAATTGCAATTTTATTGATGTTCTGTAACTTAATTAAAAATATAAAATTGTAAACTCGATTAACCAATTTTTTCTCTCAGTGTACACATCATACAAATATTTTACTTGAAATTGGTTTGTATTTACTAGAATCGCGGTTCTCTCTTAAGGTATTTGACTAGGTTGAAAAGCTGTTTTTTAGGTGTTAGGATCATTATAAAAAAGAGAAATATAAGTATTGATGAAGAAGAAAGAATAATGTAGCACAAACTTGAGATTTTTAAGTAATTTTATAATATTTAAGTTATCTACCTTATAAACATGTTTTTAAATGTGTTTTTTGAAAAATGAAACTGTCCCAATAATTTGTGCGAGAAAAATGGGATACATCCAAAACAATTCAATAATATTCAATGAAATTTGAAACACTTATGCAATAAGTCCTTTAAAGGGTAACAAACTGCAGGTTTTAAGATAGTGACATTTAATTTTATTTTGCAGCCATTTTTAGCTTAGAACATAAAGTAATCTTGACGAATAATCATTGACGTGTCAAATTTGAATGCTTATAAAATATTTATTTCTTAACATTTTTTTTATCTTGCGGTTTGGGACATTTCAGATGGAAATGTGAAGAAGTATATCAATAAAATTAAAATTATACATCACGTCCAACATATTTTTATTTATGTTGTTTTCCGTAACATTGAAAATTTTGCTAAAATTTCATAAAAATCATATTTTTTTCAAAAAGAAGGGGTGTTACATGCTATTTATTTAATAATTATGACTCTTCAAACCTATTTATGTACTTTAAAACAGTAAAATTTTTCTGTAAAAAATCTATTTTGTAAAAATTGTTCAACGAACTTAGTCGGATGCCTTAAAAAGAGAATATTTTCGCAAGAATTAAGGAAAGTGAACCAGCGACAGCTTTATTTAATACTTATAGCATCTCGTCGCTTCTAGGATTTGCATCTTTATTTCGGAAGTCGTGAGTAAAAGCTTAAGCTTTTAAATCACGGAAGCATTCTCTCAACTCGCTCGTTAAATGCTTAAAAGTGGTACTACACAACATTTCTTTTTCTCTTGGTTTCAAAATTACGAAAGAATTTTAAGCAACTAAACTAGCTTTCTTGTGTCAATTTAGTTTTGTGTGATTCCCGTTACTTAACAGAACCTCTAATTTTAGTTATTTGATTAATTATCTTATGGATTAAATTTTAATCATCATATATATAAAACTGTGGCAACATTCTTTATAAAGTATACTTTCTTCCCATCTTCCAAAGAATTAGATTAATTCTTGTTTAGAAACAGTATTTGCGTCTGGATAATTATGGAAAAAAAGCTTTAATATTATCTTAATTTCTCCTTCAAACTTGAGACGGCTAATTTTTCGGGAAAAAAAATGGGGGATCCAAAGAATAACTTATATTACACGTGAGGCATTTAATGGGTTTTGTTAACTTTTAGGTGTCAACTTAAAGGAAAGAACTGAAAACATTAGTTTCCGATAAAAAACCTGTGTGTCTAGAAAATGTATAAGAATGTAAAAAAGTGTTAATGTTATTTCTATTACTGCACTGTTATTATTGGTGATATTTCTGAAGCAGCCCCGAAAAAAGTACATAAATAATTAAAGGAAAAACACAAACGTTGCTTTTCTATCTAAATTTTTGTTGCGAGTTGTAAATGGGGATATTTAATAAAGTGAAATGTAATCAGACTTATTTTTCTGTCATTTGCTCGTGTGCTCTGCCCTAAGTTGTTGGTTTATATTGGGTTGTTCGGAAAATAATTTCATTTTTTTCCAGTGAAAATGAAAGACAATTTTCATAAAGTGAATAAATATTTTACTAAATTATATATTGCCCATCCTTGTCCTATACCTTTTGCCATCTTGCTGGCACTATCATGATTCCATGCTCATAAAATGTTTGTTCTTTGCTGGCAAAATATTGATCCAAATGGTTTTTGACTTCTGCATTTAAGATGAAGATTTTAACATCTAAAATATTTTGTAGAGACCGAAACAAATAATAATCAGAAGAATGTGCTATATCTGGAGAATATGGTGGGTATGGCAGTATATCCCATTCAAGCTGTAAGATCTTTTGGCGAGTTACCAAACTTGTATGGGGTCTCGTATTATTTTGGTGGAACAGTACATCTTTTCTGTTGATCACAACTCTGGCCTTTTTTGCTTAAGTGAACCATACATTTCATCCAGCTGATGACATTTCAGTATTGTTCGGTAAAAGTTTAAAAACAACGATTCCTTTGAAATCCGACCAACCGATATATATAGCATCATTTTTTTTAAATAAATTTTGGCTTTCGAAATTCTTTGAGCCAGTTCATCTTTTTTACTCCATGATCTCTTGCATTTGACATTGTTATAAACAACTCATTTCTCGTCCTCAATAATAAGGCATTTCAAAAATTGGTCCTTTTCTTAATTTTTGAGAAGCAAATCGCAGACAGCAACGCAACGGCACAAATTTCTTTTCGTGAGAACATGAGGAACCCACATGTCGAGCTTCGTGGTTAAAACTAGACTTTTCAAGTAGTCATGAACTGTTGAACTCGATAAATTTAAACAGAGATCCCACGAGTGTTTATTCGCCGTTTCGCTTCAATGGATACCTTTATTTTGTCTTTATCAGCTTTAACTGGTCTTGACGGATAGAAATTTTGCAAACCAGTTTCACCACTGGAGTAGTGCTAATACATCTTCTCCATGCACATTGAATTTTTTTTCTTGCTTACACAGCATTTTTAATATTCATAGTAAAAAAGTAAAATATACCGATAATGCTGTTTTTCTCTCTTCATATTTGAAAGGGCACCAATCCAAAACTACTGCATAAAATCAATTGGACGTTTTCACAAACAACCTTGTAATATATATCAGCTCTCAAAACATATAATTATTATACGGCTTAAGTGCTAAGTTTAGTGTGAAAAATACAATTAAATTTTCTATCGGTAAAAAAGGAAATTATTTTCCGTATAGCCCAATACAGTTTAAAAATACTGGATCTCGTGTATTGATGCCAGAAGTGCAAATATTTATATTGCATTTGTTAAATAAAAATTTTACTGCCGGTGTGGTATACGGCTAAGGCCTCTGCACTGAATATCTTTACCAATAACTTACGATTAAAAACTTTTAATATATAATCTACCCCTTATAGACATAAGGCTTCGTCAAGAAAGGGACTGATATTATTCTGAAAATTAAATTTGATTTAAATTAAAATTAAGTAGAATTCTGATTTTTTTTAAATATATCTAGGAATATTCAAAATCTGGGAACAAATAACACAAAATACAAAACATTTTCTAAAATTAGAAAATTATTTATTGTGCTATTTTAAATATTGGGCTTAATTAGATTATTTAGTACTGAATTGTTGGTAAATTGCTTCCGAATCTCATGTTATTTTTAATCACATTTACATCAGGAAAAACATATCTAAATTAGAATCTCACTATTTAGACCTATACATCTCATATTAAAATTCTAAGTCTTTATTGGAAGAATATGTTCTTACAAGAACTTCCTACAAGAATTTGGGGAGAACTGAGTTCCAAAATTAAAACCTACAGTGATTCTTTGATGTTTCTTCCAATAAGTTTAAGTAGCACTTTTTCCCTTGTAATAGAAAAGTACAATTGGAGTTTTCCCTAAAGTAAATCTTTGCAGTGGAAGCTGAGTAGTCACGGTCATAAACTCATGATTTGCGTTGACGAATCGTGAATGACACTGGTGGCCCACCGTGTAGGGCAGGGGTACTCAATCTTTCTTCGCGCCGGGCCGCATACACATGACGGTTATTTCAAACGGGCCGCAATATGAGGATAATGGAAAAAGCTGACTATAAGACCAAAGCAACATTGACAAACAAAATTGATCAAAATATTAAAATTCATTTTTGGCTTTTATTTTAATTTTTCTATCGAACACACACACACACACGCACACGCACGCACGCACACACACACACACACACACACAAGTATTTATTTTTATAAATTTTTACTGAGTTATGGGATAATTTCTATTTTCTTTCATATATGACCAAGCCTCTTGCTTACATTCTTCATTAAAAAACAATTTATAGCAAAATGGATACATTTGATTGCTTGATTGATAGAATTTCCTGTTAAATTTTTTGTACATTCTTCTCCAATAATTCAGTTTCTTAGTACAGTAGACCACAGGTTGAGAATCACTGGTGTTAAGAGACCATTGCAATCTAAATCTGCTGAAGTTGCAGTCCTAACGTGGGTGAGGAGGTAAGGTTTGGAGAGTGAGGGGCCAGCTTATAGGTGTTGTCCTCGTCACTTGATCGAGGCTCAAAATTACATGATCCGCCACTAAAAGCCCGAGGGTGCAGCCTAAAATTGTGACGTTCATAAAAAATCATATTAAACCATTGAAATAAATCTTTCTCTAATTCTTTATCAAAATTTTACCCGTAAGTGTACTTTTTGAATTTTAGTTGCAGTCAAATATTCTTCTCTGAATATACTTGTGTGATGATTTCACAAATATATCGACTCCATTCCGAAAAATTTCAAGCCCTTAAGCTCAAAGAAATTTCTAGTACAAAATTACATATCCGTCATCAATAGCGATCGCTAGATGTAGAGTAAGACGTTAACAAAAATCAAAGCAAATCAAATCTAGACAAATTCCAATATTTACTCCAAATTTTTTCCTAAGATACTTTCTTTTCCATATTTTTATAGCTTAAATATTTTTTGTACATTTGTTCCAACTGTTTCAATGTCAGCGAATAAGTTTGACAGCTGTTTTAAGCTTTTAGTTTCTGTAAAATATGTGAAAAATATATTCATAAGGTGTACGTTATATTTTTATGTTTTCAACAACAGTTTTTCGAGTTTGAATGAATTTCTAGCAATATTTTTTACATAGATATTAAAATTATCCCATGCAAAGATGGAATGCAGTACTTTGAATAAAAAATCAATTCAAAAACTCCCTTTATAATGGTAGAGAATTACTTCCCAGTGTATTATATTTCACATATTGTTCATAAACTCATAATACGTCCGGAAATTTATCAACAAAGTTGTTAATTTTGAGGATAAATACATCAAAATCTGCCAAAATAAATTTGTAAAACCTTTTATAATATTTCGGATCTAAATAATAGCTATCGTAAACTATAGTAAACTATCGTAATTGCGTGAAATTGGAAGATTATATGATTAATCTTTTGGAATAATTAACAATTTATAAATAGTTTACTGTAATTACATAGTAAATTACTTACATTAAAGGTCTCGAGGCGGAAATAAATTAAAAGAGGACTTTGTTTTTGTTTTTATAAAACTGGATGGCGCAGAATTACAGAGGAAAAAATATACGAACTAATTAATATTCTTCAATATGTATAGAGCTCATTTAAATTTAATACGATAATGCATATTTTTCTTCTTTTAAGTCATTTTAAGTTTATCAACTTTTACAGAAGTTTACAAAATCTTGAAGAATACTATTAAAAAATCTCTTTCTAATGGTCAACATTTCGAAGTAGAATTCGGAGCAAATCTTGCAGGCACGTCAGGTTTTATTTTACGTAAAGTGCGGCAGAGGTTTAAATATTCACGGAGGTAACGCATAATTTGTAGATATTTCTTGGAGAAGTATTTTTTTATTTCGTCTCCATTTGCATAATTGTTTTTTGCTTTTGTAGTCATTTTTATCGAATTCACTTTACTTATTTATTTTAATAAAGACTTTGGGGGTGTTGTAAAAATATAGCAAAAATTAGCCCATAATTAGCCTTAGAAATAATTTGAAGCAAAATTATGATACGTAGATAAAAGTTATCTGAAGAAAACATGAAATTCTTTTGTTTTGTTAAGGTATGTGACTATACCTTCAGAGCACTTTTTTTGAAATATATAAATTTTCAACTAAATAAACACTGTTTTATTTGAAATGGGCCATAAAACTAGGAATTCAAATTCAATTTCTACAAAATTAAAAACAATTTTTGATATATTGTGAGCTTTGAGTGAAATTTTAGTGAAAATTTGCAGTTACCGTAAACCTTGTATTGAAAATTCTTATTAACATATTCAAATAATACTTATACAATACATAAATAACATCATTATCTGTACTTAGAGCTATAATATTTGTAATACTTTTAAAAGCTTTTGAAATATATAAACTTTTATGCAGGAATTCAATCTTTTACAAAAAACGAATGTTATTTTCTCACAAAAAAAGTCAATAAAATACATAAATATATACGCAAATATTAGATTATAGTTTATAATACAAGTAAAACTAAATAAAACATTTACTGAAAATTTCAATTCAAAATCTTGAAAAGGAATCCTGTTTTGAACTTTACCATGACTACAAAAATCGAAAAAGTTTCTCAGAAAATGCATATAAAGATTTGAATACAATATAAAAATTTTTTCTGCTAATTATACATTTTTTATAAACTCCCCATATTTATAGCTCACAATCTCTTTAGTTTCATGGTTAACTAATTCAGACTTTTTTTTTACCCTTTTGCTGTTCTCTGGAGAGTTTTATAGACTATAACAACAGTCATTTTTAGCGAAATTTTGATGAAAAATTGCAGTTGCGATCTTTTATATAAAACTCTAATGAATGTATTCAAATATAATATTTATACATTACATAAATAATATCTCTATATGCGTTTGGTATTAAAAGATTTGTAATACTTTTGAAAGTTTTTTAAATATCCCAAGTTTTATGCAAAAACTCGATTTTTTAAAAAATTAATGATTTTTTGTTCATAAAAAGCAGTATAAAGTACATAAATATATAAACACAGATATTGGATTTTGATTCCTAACACAGATAGAACTAAATAAAACAGGTGATGAAAATTTCAATGCAATATTTTAAAAAATATTTTGTGTAGGGATCTGCTTTCGGTTTTGTAAACACCATTTCCAGTTTACTAATTAGGCTATAACTTTCTTCTAAATATCGTAGAAAGAAAAATAGTGTTTTTGGAATATTAAAGGTATGGGTTATAGAATAAAAGCATAAAATAAATTCACAAAAATGCCGAATTTTGGGTAGTCAAGCTTGCTTCTAGTCTATTGGATAGATTTATTGTTTTCTAAAATACCTATATAATTCGAACAAATAAACAAATACATATAAATTCAGGTTTTTTCAACAAATGACTTACTGATTGTTTAGTGTTGAATTTAAAGTTAATAGCTGGGTAACATGCATTTGGTGAATATGTAAACGAATAGTATACTTTATTTCACAATAATTCAAAAAACAACATTTTCGTACATTGAAAATTCATATATTAATGTATAGAGTTTCAATATCATGTGCATATATTGGATTTATGTATTTATATTTTTTCAGTGTATGTGGTAACATTGAACAAATCATGTATTTATATTTCTGTCTACAACTTTGGGAAAAATGTATTGAAATATATTAAATGCTAGCAATAGAATTTTCAAAAGTAGTCCTCCTTAAATAACTAAATTTTAGATTCGTTTAATAAAATTTATGGAAAACTCTTTGTAAAAATCGTCTTTAGAAAATAACTATAAATCATAGATCCCTAGTAAAAGATATATTTTTAATTTTTAAGATATTCTTGAGTAATGAAAATGAAAAAAAGTAGTTTTAGTATATTGATAAAAAACACGTAACTGTTATAGATGCTTTAAAAATTTGAATTAAAAGTATTTCATTTGGTTAAAATATCTGACCACGTTTGGAACTGTGATTTTGAAAAAGTGTATAAATGAATAATTTTTGATACTTTTTATCACTTGAATTAGATTATACATGTGATATTGTTTTTATCACCATAAAAAAATTATTTAAATACATTTTTTTGTTAAAAAAATGACATATTTTTAAAACATTCTCCTTTTATGGAAAATGCTCCTATAATTATGATATTTTGCTTATATATAGGTAAGACATCTCTATAGAGCCAAAGAAGGATTTTTGAAAAATTTACCTTATTTACAGAGTTACTATCAATTGAAATAAATAAATAGTGTAATTTGTTTTGTTAAAATTACTCTATTCTGATAAATTTAGGCTCTGTACAAAATTCTCAGCTACAAAAATAAGCAAAATATTATTATTATAGAAGTATTTTTTATAAAAAGGAAAATGTTTTGAAGATATGTTATTCTTTCTTTATTTTGGTCAAAAAACGCATTGCGATAATGGAGTCCTTAAAATAATGATCTTAAAACAATTTTAAATATATTTTCTAACTTAATATTATGTCTTTAATATAAAAAAAGTATTCATTTACATACTTTTCCCAAATCACAGTTCCGAACGTGGTCAAATATCTTAAATGATCATGGAACAAATTTTTTTTTAAAATTGTAATGTTACTTTCATAGTCTAACATTGATTAAAGTGAAAAAGACTCGTACTTCTTATAAGAAAAGAACTATAAATCAATAATAAAAAAAGAGAATACAGAAAACTTTGCAGCAAACTGTAACCGAAATCAATTTTTACTTTCGCTGAATCATTTTATGAAAAAAAGTTTAAAATTTCGGTGCGAAAAAGTACAATTGAATTGGAACTTGCATTTTTATGGCCCTGAGGATGTTTCAGTTCTTTTTTCTTAACCGAATTCTTATTGAAATACATGCAGCTCTACGAAAACTCATCTTACATAATCTTATCTTAAGCAGCAAAACTCTTTAAAGTGTTAAATGTACGTTTTACGCTTTTCTTTCCAAAAACTGAGATTTTGTTTTAATTTTCTAACCAAAATTACTACTTAATTATACGATTCATTCTAGTAGTAATATTTTTTGACGAGGTTCCTCCGATTAATTCCCTTTAGTCGAAATTAATTAGATTGGGGAATTCAATGCATACTTACAGAGTGAAATCCCAACGAGGTAACTAGGTTAATTTTTTTACTATGCTAAGAACCGACACTTTTTAAGTGCCTTAAGTCGGCACATCGTTTTACACGACCAATTAAACATCTGAAGTTACTTAGCGACAAATTATTGTAGCTGTAAATTTAATCACGGAATTTTACTTTTACAACTTCTTTTTAACGTTATCATGTCATATTTGCACCAGTCAAGTAATAGTAAGCTATTTGTGTACCCTTTTCAATTCCTACTATTAGCTCTCACTCTCCCTATATATATATATATATATATGTAAGGATAATTAAATTAGATTTAATTTTAAATTCCCTATATAGCACTTAACTTTTATTTTTCATTACATCTTCAAGTATTAAATTAATCACCCAATTATTTCTCCGAAACATTTGGCCTAACCACTAAACATTTCTGATCCCAGATTTCTGATCCCAGATCATTATATTTAATAGCTCTATATGTCAGCATTAACTTTCAATTACATATCATAAAATACGAGATACTTCACATAGCTGGCGTAAGTGGTAAAACACTTAGATTCCACTGAGGCGTTCTTTTTTTTCTCTGCCTCCTAGCGTCATATGATGTCGAGAATTCATTGAATAAAGTCATTTTTAAAATTAAGTCTGATTCTGGCTCGAAATATGTCATATATATATATATATATATATATATTAATTCATTAATTACAAGTAATGAATAAATAAATCGCAACAAAAATAATAGTTCAACACCATATATAAAGAGGAAAACCCCGCTGATTGTGTCCCTGTAGCGCAATGGGTAGCGCGTTGGATTTCTAATCTATAGGTCGGGAGTTCGAATCCCCCCTGGGATGGCCTCATTTCTGAGAATGTGATTTCTTTTTACTGTACTATTTTATTGTAATAATTAAATTTAACTTTCATGAATAAATAGTAACAAACAAAAATAATAATCCAGCACCCTATATAGTGAGTGAGTGAATATTAACGTCACACTGTTCAGCTACACGAGGGCTTTTGGCGACGGACCACGTAATTTTGAACCATGGTCAAGTGACGTGGACGACATCTGAGCTGGCACCCCCTCTCCTAACTACCACACCAACGGGAGAACGTTTCAGCTCTCGACGGATTTAAAGTGCATCGCTGCCCTACACAGCGGGTACTGGGCTCGAACTCATGACATGCCTGCCATGATCCGATACCTTGACCACTGGGCTACCGCAGCCCTTAGCACCCTATATAGAAAGGAAAATGTAAAATTGCAAGGAAAATCCTTTTCTACTTTGCCACTTAATATTGTGATTTTATCAAGTTATTTTTTATATTCGGAAAAATATATATATCTGGCCCATTATATATAAGCCAATTACATCTATGAAGTTTAAACGAAAGATAATTTATACGTGTTACTTTGTCCCCCTTTTCTTGAAGTTTTTCTGTTTAAAAAGATAATTTTTTTCTTTGAATAAATCATAGCCATTGTGTTACAAGGCGGGAAGGGTTACACAATGTACTTGTCTAACATGAATATGAAAGGCCTTATTTGGAGTACAAAATATCACTTCAATTCTTCAAAATATAGTTTTTCTGTCTAACTAAAGAATACTTCATGAAGAAAAAAAATATATTCATGTAGAATATTGGAGGAATATTGCCTCGATGGCGATGACAAAAGATTTTATCAAAAACAAACTCTTTTGCCACTACCATTATATTTGAAACACTATTACCTCTAGGAGAAAAATTGCGATATTCGACAGTAAACAAGACTCTTCGAATCCACGTAAGAGATTTACAAAATTTGTTCGGTTGAAAATCTAAAGTTAATCTTGGATTCATTAAATGATATTGCGATGTGAATAAAAACGTCAATTTTTGAACAAATAACGCAAAACATTATCATACAACTCTTCAAATACTAAGGTTAGACACTGCAAACAGCAAATAATGAAATTTGAAAAGTCTATCGCAATTTCTTTAAGATTTATTTTTCGTAGGAGGAACAAACAAAATCTTGAATGTTCATGCACTTATTCATTCTTTCGATATAACAGTTTTGAAAAAAAAAACAGCTCACACAGCTGATAAATTACCATATTTTTTGAGTAAATGTTTTCGGCGAAGAATCCGGAAATTTGTCTTCTTCCGGATTACGGTTCTGTAATTAAATTTGATTGAAAAAGAACATATCACTGCGAAAATATATGATAAATATGTTGGAGTCCGCCCGCCTCGTCCTCTCAAAATGCGTTGAATTTTGTATTTTAGAATTATTATTACGTGTTTCATTCACTGATTTTTTTTAAATCAAAATACCTGTTTCATTTGTCATTTTTATCTTACTTCAGCATTTAAATAAAATGTGCTGTGATTGTAAGAATGAAAAAAGTAAGCCTAGTCAGAAGGCATAAATAAGACTGAGAGTTCAAGTTTTTATTCTGGTTTTCATAATAGAGATCAGAGAGTCAGAATTTAAAAAAAAAGACAAAAAAATTATCTCTTCTTATAAAAATATGGAAAAGGCTTATATTGTGCACAGACGCACACGCAAGCACGTATACATACATACGCGCATTCTCTCTTTCTTTATCTTAAATATACTTTTTTCACTTAAATTGCGTGTATGGCAATACTATACAAACTGAGTCCTACATACCTATGCACACACACACATTCCTATCCCTTCTCATAAGTTTTTA
The DNA here is from genome assembly GCA_019973955.1 of Trichonephila inaurata madagascariensis. Lineage (NCBI taxonomy): Eukaryota > Metazoa > Arthropoda > Arachnida > Araneae > Nephilidae > Trichonephila > Trichonephila inaurata. The sequence continues at coordinate 89,861 of BMAV01007305.1, forward strand.
CCTTCATGAAACTAATACAAAATAAAAAATTAGATAACATATATATCTGCTAAACATTCAAATATAATTTACTCCATTAAAACATTACTTTAAATATCCTTTTATGCAGTTTAAAACAAAAAGTTATACTAAAGAAAATTAATTTTCTTGAAAAAAGTAGTGGTATCATATACAAACCAAAGTAAAGTATCTAAAATATATTAATATATATTTGAAATTAAGATTAAGTTTTCCTTTCTGGCAAGTTGCATAAATTCGAAATTTTGAAGATTTTTCTCCTTATGTGGTTTGTTATTATTCCTAGGATTTTGTTTCTAACACATTTTAATATAAGTGTAGAATAAACTTGCACTTTTTACTTATGCTTCGATTATCGTGTAGAAATAACATGCGTTGTTCTTTGATAAAATCAAACAAGGAAATGCTAATTTTTATCTCTGTGTTTAATTTTACTTTGTATGCGACCATGTGTGAATACCTTAGAAAATGCCTGCAGTTAAGAATAACCTGAAAAAAATATTTCTTCAAAGGAAATTGCTTTAACTTGCAGCTTATAGTTAGCGTGTTTACTGGACCTTAAATTGTCCGAATATATTCAGAATAATTCGAAACAAAACCCATGTAACAGCAAAATCCACCTACCAGCAAAACCGTATGGTGTTGTCTGTGATCCCATTTTTCATAAGAATTAAACTTTTTTTAAATTCGTTCTTTTTTTCCCCTCCTAGAAAAAGAATAATTTGCTAAGCTTCGTGTATTATTTTGTTGTGAAAAGAGCTAAGATAAATATTTAAGTAATTAGAGTTAGTTATTTCACTTTCTCAACAGATTCTTATTCTTCAGTGTATATATTAATCAATTTAACATTTTCAAGAAATACAGAGTATTTTTAATGATAATAAAATAAAATATTTTAAGGAGAGAGAAATACTTCATACATAGCAGTTGACTAAATCTTTATTAACTTTTCTATTATTATAAGTATACGTTTGTTTAATTAATTAAACTAATTGAGAAATCAGGCAAGAGTAGATTCTATATTGTTGGATATATTCTGATAAATAACTAATCGAAACTTATAAGTGTAACTGAAATTAGAACTCTTTGCTATTAAAACTACGTAATAGATTAAAATTGAAGAACTTTATTCTTTTGAATAATCGTAAAATGACCAGAACAACATCCGAGATGATACCACAAACTCCAAATTACCTCACCATGTTACAGAAGTGTTAAAGGCCCAGTTCGATTCAATAGGGAAGCAAACGCCTGTATGATGCTCAAGGCTAAGGCCAACGACAGACGTACATCTAACCCTTTGCCACGATGAATTTCGTGGGCCTCGATCTGACTTTGTCAGACAGATGGCATTAGCAATAACAACAGCAGATGCCTTATCTAAATACATATAGAGAAAAAACAACTCACTCACTCATTTACTCAAGACATCTTCAGAAATATTAGGCCTACAGGCTTAAAATTGAAAAGCCATGTTTCTTTTGTTGAGATGGGATAAACTAAGAACGGGGGGGGGGGGTTTTTTGCAAAACTTAAATTCTAAAGGTGAATGTTGTGTGTGTGTATGCGGGGACGTTGTAGTCAATAAAATTCCCACTTTTAAGCTATCAGACTTACAAAATCAAAACTTGGCAAACATGTTTCTTTTGTTGAATAGAGATCCAATAAGAGTTTTGTGAAAATAGACTCCCAGTGGAGTTCTTGAGACGCGTTATAGGTAAAAATTTAGCGTTTTTGAACTTTTAAACCTACAGAACGGAAATTGTACTAACATATTTCATTTTTCTTGAGTAGAAATCTTCTAAGAATGGGTTTTACAGAAATTGGTTCCC
>BMAV01007305.1:98909-110353 GCA_019973955.1 Trichonephila inaurata madagascariensis
TCATATAATCACGTCCACAGTTGACTTCCTGTAGCATGGAAACTGTACAGTTTTTAGTCAACTGTGGACGTGATTATATGATTGGAACTAAAGCAACATAACCATTGTTGCTTGAATATTTTGCATAGAAACTATTTTCGCTACCTCTTACCTTCTGTGAAATATGACTTGTCTTACAGCATATGCTTAAAGTCGCACACGCACGCACGCACACAAACATGCGCACGCTCTCTCTCTCTCTCTCTCACACACACATACATTCTGCTCCACATATACGCAGGTTCACTTTGAACTATAAAATTCTCAAATTAAAATAAAAGTTTATAAAAGAGATTTGCGTATGTGGAAAGAATTATTACACTAGATGAGAAATATACCACTTATGCGCATGCACCGTGTCATGAAGTCATCACCAGTGATGCAGTGTGTTATATCAACACAAACACTCAGCGCTTGTAACAAAAGTGGCATCTGATTAATTTTCAAGGAAGATCTATAAACGGACTTATAAATATGAAAAGTACTGCGTAAATAACGTATGTTCAGCTACGGAGCTACACAGCAATTAAATTAATAATATGCATATCTAGTCCTTTAAGTATTCAAACTCAACAGTTCTTGAACTGATGATGAGACTATTTTTAACTATACAGAATTAAATATTTTGATACATTAAATAACCATTTAAATCGAACCTTCAAACAGAGATCTTATTTCTAAATTTTTTGTTCTAGGAGAACTGCATAAAACTTTCTTGTTTCAACTTTTTCATGCCACTCATATCCATTTAAAATAAGATTGATCTTTTATTTGAAGAGCCCTGTGAGGGGTCTATTTGTTATCCCTCATATTTACTCTTGGAGTTAATGTCCTCAATTCAGTTTATGTCAGCCTCTTGGTAAAAAAATATTCGTTAACAGTATCAACTCCATTAGGCCAGGACATTATTCCCCTCTTAGACGAAATCAGGATCGATTTCACCTCTGTGTGAGGCCACATACAGAATGAAATATATCTTATACGATCGAATGCCTACCTTAACTCTATGCTATTCTCCCTGTAGACAAAATAGGCTTTGTCAGACATTGGGGGAAATCTAGAGTTATCAAAGTATAAATTATTTGTACAATTTTCATTAAGCCGTCTTTATTCCTTTCCAATATTATAGGAGTAGATCTATGCATATATACCATATAATGCGAAATAAAATTTATATTGTATAGCTAGACTTATACATATTAAATATTTTTTGTTCTTTGTTTTTATCTCACATACTCCTTAATTCTCAATTCACTTATTAAAAAAAAATTTTTTTTTGATCAAAAATCATTGAAACACAGAAAATAAAAATAAAGGATTCATTGAGATAAGTGAATACTGAATCTTCTTAGATATTATTTTGAAGGAATAAGAAAACATTTAATTTTTGTTTACTTATTCAAGGATTAATTTAAATATTCGAAAAAGATCACACCTGACTCTTTTTCATAACATACTGCGATATGGAAATCTAAGTTTCATCGATTGCTGGGTTATTTGATTGAAATATCATTTCAAAAGCTATAATTATTGTCAAATACAAAAATGAAGCCTTATATAAAAAATAAAAAAATATCAGTAATATTTTGTTATGAATTATTTGTTAAAATGTACAAAATCACATTAAAATTGATTTCAATGGGATGTCAGCTAAAACAAATTAGCTTTATTAGTGTACCAAGGAAGAAATAATTTAGACTGGTTTTAAAAACTTATAATATATTCTAATTTGATATAGTCTAGTTAAGCACACTGCAATATTAGTTATTTTTAGAATGCATGGGATGAAAAATTAAATACTCACAAATGCCTTAAAAAATTCTTGCTTAACATATACATGCATATGTATATATATATGCATGTAATAATTAACCACTTAAATTTTCTCTCGAGAGATTTTATTTAATTCGTAATGGTCATGAGACCTAATTAGTTTACCCTTATAACGGGAAATATACTGTTAACTATAGCTTTATGTCCTGAAAAACTGCCACATTTGCGTTTTTAAAACAAGATAATGTAATATTGCGTCATCCTAGTATTCTGACCAGTCACAAAAGTTATTACCGGAAATCATATGAGTCTACAAGCTTTCTGTTCAAGAAGCTATAAAAGCTGAGATCTCCGGAACGAAAAGAAAACGCATTTTCTTGTACCGTCCTAGATATTCACGTTTGTGTGTCGGATTGTGTTGTTCGTTTTGTGAGTAAAATAAATGTTCCTCATAAATACCAAGAAGTTTTTTCTTCAATCCTTCAACGACTAGAACAAGAATAAGATTCTCCCAGAAAAATGTCTTAATTCCCATAAAATCGTAACACTTTCACACGTGTATGAAGCTTTTTACTTCAAAATACTTTAAATGTGCTTCAATTTATACTTTGAAATATTTATTTCTGGACTTATATATATATATTGAATACAAATATGAATTTTTTACTATGATTTTTTTATCTAAAGGGCTGCATTTTGGCATCGAAACCTTTGCAGACATGGTCAGTCTTCAAGAGTGAGAGTCGATTCATTGGTGGCTCCCGCTACCAAATTTTTGATGCTTGAATTTATTCAATTCAAACTCTCATCAGATGCTATTACCGTGATTTAATTTTGTGGAGAGGACAGAGGCAAATTGATGCTCAAGGGATCTCTTAAATGACACATAACCATGTGACATGTGGGTCTACGATTTTAGCATCCAAAAATTCTACCCCCTCCAGTTGGGATCGAACCCACAACCTTGGGCCTATAAGGCGGTTAAGCTACCACTAAGCCATCAAAACAACTTTACTATATTTCTTGATGATAAATAAGCGTAAAATCAGCGACACACTTACGCGGAAAGCTTGTGACAAGTAACACCGTTCTTCTATTCTTTTCAAATGATTTCAGCTTATATTCTTTAACCCTAGAAATTTCAAGTACTTTCTTCACTTACATGATTTTCAAATCTCTTAGCAAGCTAATTTATCAGATTCGGTGGTTGATGCAATGTTGCATCGGCCACCGGAATGACCATAATGAGTTCAGAGTTAAAAAAATAATGGAGGATCGTCATCATCACACACACACAGACAGAGGAGAAGTGAAAGAAATAAAATTCATTGGTGTTTAGTTTCATGTTTTCTTGCTTGTATTCTGTTTTTTTTTCCTTTGTAGATTAAATTATTGTCAACTAAACTAAGTATCGATCCTCATTGTTATTTAAAAATATCTAAAACTCTCTAAACGAGAGTATTGTTTAATGAATAAGATTGATTGGCGTTCTTAAAAATACAAATACCCATTCAAAGATGTGTCAAATTAAAGAAAAGGTATATCTTTAATTGTGTAAAAGAACTTTAACAAGCTTTCAAAGGTGTCAAAATTTATTCAGGAATAACTCTCACGTTTAAATTGAGTGTTATTTACACCGAAATGAAAAGCCCGTTTTCTGAATATCATTTTCATTTAAATTCTTTTTTGTTCTCTTTGATAAGCAGAAAGTTTTCACATGTTTTAAACACCCTTGGGGATGCTTCAAGAAATTCTTTGTGCTTCATCTAGTTTTGTATAATGCATTTAATTCGAACAAAGCGACTGGAAATTCTTCAAAGATTTGAAAATGATATTTCTTTGTTTACGAACTGTTTGAAAATAAGGTTTTCAAAAACTTAAAATCGGTTTTTGATAGTTTGTAACAGGTGTGGGAAACATTTAATTGTAACTTATCTTGATTTTTTACATTGAAATCTTATGACACAATGCTGTCATACTTTATTATGTAAGTCTTTTAACTCTTATTAATCTGTTGTTTCTTGTTATTAAAAGATGTATGTTTTGCAAGTTCTTTCATTAGTTTGTCACATGCATAGTTCATTTCAAAATAAATCTGGCAAGATGAAAAACTAATAATGAATAAATAAAAACAATAAATACAGAAATATAAAGACAACAATATTTTTTATTTTATTCATCAATCCTTCTTTCTTTCTATATATTTTTAATATTTAACATTTACATTTGTTTGTATATTTTAAAATTATAATGATTATGTATATTAAGATTTAAGTAGTTTTGCATCATAATTAATGTCATGAAGTAAAACCATTTAAATGATGTCTTATAATTGTTATATTTTTAAAATTTCTCTTTCTTAAAATTTCAGCATTGAAAGTGTAGCGGAGAACCTTATGTAAGTATATTTTTTTTTCATAGAATTTGAGGGATATAAATGTTCTGAAATTGATCGTCATTAATGTTTGTTATTTATACTTATTCAAAAAGTTCTCTTAAATGAAATATATCATATTGTGCAGCATTAAAGTACTTCATATATGCATTTACAAGACAGATTTTTTCCTTAGACGGGCTGGAATTGTAATAATACGATAATATATTTAATAGAAAATTTTTTGCTTTAATTAAGATTTTTGATAGTTCAATTACAATAATCAAATGCAGTTAAGTAGCAAATTTTCACTTCATGATTAAAGACGTTTAAATGCTAAAAAATGATTTCTTTTTGTTTTTAATAATTTTTTAAAGACTTTGTAAACAATTTTTAAACTTATTTTACAAATATTTTGCATATTTCAAATTATTACTCTTCCTCTAATTATAAAAATAATTTAAGATAATTAAATTGTGCATCAATAAAGGACATCATAACTAAAATTGTCTAATTTAAAAGTTTTTGTAAGGTTATTAGTTACAAAACTCCTCCCAATGATTTTTTGGATATTATACATAAACGTGTAAAAAAAATGTTTTAAAAAATACTATTTTTATTTATTTTGAAATTTTGCAAAACTTTAATTTTATGAATGATTAATAAAAAATAATAAATGTTTATCGAAATAGACCTCATCTATTTAGAATTATTTAAAACATTCCGAAAACAGGTTTATTGAAGAATGAAACTTAAATAAGTTTTAAGCAATAATTATTCCGTTTTTGGAAATATAGCACTAAATAAAATTCTTAAATATATAAATTAGCTTATAAAATGGTATTATGTATAAGTTGTCAATAATTTAAGCTATATTTCAGTCATAATTCGTGAGTGTAGTTAATAAAGTATGAGATTTAAATAATTCTAAGGAAATTATTAATTGGAAGCCTTAAAATAGGAGAATGTGATTATTTTTATATATTCGAGAAAGTTATTTTATTAGTGTTTCATCGAAAAACAAAACTCATTTAATGAATAATCGATGAATAATTACAATAATGAAATGGAAAGCAAAATATTATTTTTCTAAGTTTCAGATTTCACTTGCTAAATATATTTTATAAAATGCAGCTGCAGTTAATGAAGCATTTTAGCCAAAAAATAAAAAATTTAAAAATAAATAAATTTAAATTTACATTATGTGTTGTTTATACCTTGTGTCATTTTCCGAAGTTTTAAGAATGGAAAACAAGAAAGAAAGTAACGTCTGACTACTCCAAAATTTCGTATAAGATTTCCTTTAATTAATATTTACTTGGTAAACATGAAATAAGAGCATTACACAGAATTAAAAAAAATACTTTAATTAATTACTGTAAAATAATGTGTGTCGACTGAAATAGTTTATTATTTTGAGAAAATGAGACACACACCACTGAAGATGAAAACAAGAACACAATAAAAAATTTGTTCTTGGCTAGATTTTTTTATTGATCATTTGTTTATTTGTTAAAAGTTTATAACTGAAATTTAATATTATTTTAAAAATATCTCCACTTAAAAATGAAAAGAAAAGATTTAGATTCTAGTTTATTTATGTGTAGCGTGTAGTATCAATAAATAGGGTTCATTTGTTCTTAATATATTATAAATTCGAAGAGTTCTGAGGACTAAGGGGTCCTTAGAATTGTTTAATATGGTTAGTGGTATATTTGAAGCAGGTCAGATTTAGTAGCGTTTACACACAAATATATATATATGTATATAAATGATGCTAAGGATGCTAAGGTTATATAAAAATGTTTGATTACGATAAATTAGCATAGAATTTACAGTATCAAATTTCGTACTAAATTTATGCACCCTTATTAATTATCTGATTTTTCAAGCATTTTATGTTCATATTTTAAAGTCTGATTTATTTGTTGCAATAAGCATATATGTGTAATTTTATTTTTAGTTTAATTTGATGTGTTTCTAAACTTATTTAAAATTTTTGATTACTTATTTAAACGCTATAATTACGTGATTAAAAAAGAGTTTTAAAAGACTGAGAACAATCTTTCGTCTTTGAATGATTTTTTAAATCTCCATCTTTATTTTTAATATTAATCTTAAATATTAAATATTAAATCTTCATCCTTTCTAACAAAACAGTAACCGAATACTGGATTATACTTTAATATCAACATTCCTTAAAACTATGAACTAAGCGTAAGACAAAAAATCTCGGGATTACAAACTACAGTCAACTTGACTACTTTGAAAAAAAATACCACACATACACACACACACAAAATAAGTTATTGGAAAAATATTTTCCTACGTTGGTATCGAAAATAAAACAATGAACACGCTTTGTTTATTTAAATTGATCGTGGGAAAATGCATTCATGCAAACGTCTTTTAAGCATCAGTGTTTTTAAAACGGTTAATAAAACCGTAAACCCCACTAGACTAGAGTGAATTGATTGTTTTCGAGACCTATTGTAATAAGAGGCAACATTTAAAAGAGATGTGAAATGTTTTTCTTTTTCTTTCTTTTTGAGCTGTACAATGTTTTTTCAAATGCATTTCTCAGACATTTAGGTAATCATCACATTCTTTTGCCGTCACTGTATTCAAGGCCAAAGTTGTATTTGATGCAAGTGAATAGTAAATAAAAGGGCATACTTTTAGACAAATGCAAAAAAAAAATTATCACAGTGGTTAAAAAAAGAACTTTCAGTAACACAGAAAACTTTAGCGATTTTCCGAAGAAAAAATTACCGTAGTAATTTTAAAATTTTTAGCATGATAGTAAAATATAATTTGTACCTAGAATTGATTGCTCATTATATTGCAAAGACTGTTTAGTCATTATGTATCTAATACATGTATACATATAGTTATTTTAGAAGCTTATTGATCATCCAAGTAATTCTGTAGTATTAAAACATTCTGAAAAAAATTTAAATGACAATAATATTCGAATTTCATTAACAGTTTTGTCATGTGCTTTAGTAAAATTTATTCTTTTTCTGAACCTCTTTCTATTAAACATATAAAAACTAAAAAGTTATTTTAATTTTTTTAAAAAAAATTCTCCGTTTTTTATAAGTAATACTTGATTTCTTAAGGGATAACAGCCACAATGCTTTTCCCCATAATATTTCAAATGTTTCTTATTTTTCAATGGAATGCATGCATTTCTGCTAAGGAAAGACTTTTTTTTCTGATCTAAATTAATTGCAATATAATTTACTTTCAGCAATATTCTGTGAAAATTTATATAATTGAAGTATTAACTATATGATTGAGAAAAGATAATTGGAATATTTAATGTACTAAAGCTTGACTCAGGATTTTGTGACATCTAAAAACTTAAAAATGTCATGAAATTATGTTTGCTTTAACCTTTAAGGTACAAACTGCTTAGTTATTAAAATTCAGAGATATTTTGTGTTTTTCTATTCGTCAATTTGTCGAAGTATTGCCACAGTAGCAGAGTAGTCATGGCCACAAAATAATGGCGGGCGTTGTCGTGTCGCAGGCTCGAGCTCTATTGCTATACAAGATCTACCGTGTGTAGAGACTAAAGCGCGTTAAATCTGTCTAGGCTCAAAATCCTTCTATTGTGGAAGTTTGGAAAATTGATGTTATTTTAGGTGTCGTCATTGTCACTTGCTCGTGTTCAGAATTACGAGGTTCGTCGCCAATAGTCCCGTTGCTCCACAGTAAGTAATAAATTAAAATCTCAAATCAAACATTTTCAATCTACAAGAAAAATAATTAGTTCCAGTAGTTACTTATCATTACTAGCATTTTTCTTTTGTCCCCAAGTTGATTTTAAAAATTCTCTTTGGATTAGAGCTATTTATCACAACAATGCTAAACCATAAAATGTGACAAATGTTTGTTTTGTATCATTCTCTTTTGTTTCGCAATCGTTTACTATTAAATAAAATCTGAGCAACGATTCACACACACACACACAAAAATTGGGATGAGTAATTAACACATAAGTATGTTACAAAAGGAGGTTGTTGTACTCATTTCCATTTTTTTTTTTTTTTCAAAAAGTACAAGAAATATCCTACTTATGTATTTTTTATGTATGTATAATTTATTGTATTTAAATTTTGATAAGCATAAAAAACTTATTAAATTACACATTTTATTACACGTTGGGGTGCTAAAAATACCTCGGCAAAGATGAGCCGATTTCCCTTGGGGTGGCCCTGAATAGCATCATTAAAACTTCGGAAAACATTTTTTTTTTATCTAAGAATTTCCTGCAAGATAAATGAAGGTAATAAGGGAATATCACTCGTAATTTTATGTGAATCTGAACGTTTTTATGTATATGATGATCATTTCCTTGCCGAAGGCGAATAGCATTTGCAGATACATAATTTTCTCGTATTCTTCAATCTGCATAGCACTTATTAAAGTTACTGAAAATTTTATTAGTACTATGAAATAAAATCAAATGTATATTTGTAAGTTATAGATTGAGTTTACTTCTAAAAGTAGATGAAATGTTAAAAAAAAAAAAAAAATCATAAATTTTCATATATTTTTCTTCTTCATATTTCCACTTATTTTATTATACTAGTTTACATATTGATTAAAATTATATGAACAACACAGAAAAGATTAAAAAATTATGAACCTGAGAAAATAATTTCGGAAAAAGTTATAAAAGGAATGAATTTATTACCAAAACACACGTAGTTTCTAATTTTTATATAATTTTAAAAACTTAGAAATGCATATTTCCTCAAAAAATACGAATTTTTGTTCACAACTTTTCCAATAACGTGATCTCATATTAAACAAGACACATATGTTTGTTATCATGAAATAACTTTTCTTTCTTATAAATCATAAAATATAGGACGATTATATTGTAAGAAATTACTGCAATAAAATTAACATTTATAAATTATTCTGTTTCGTAAATCACACAATATGCGCTAATATATTCACACGATAATCAATGAAAATGTTAATGTAAATATATTTCTCAAATTAAAGGTATCGAAGAAACAAAAGCACATCTATTCTATTGTTAGAAATGAATATAGATTTTAATGATATATTACAAAGTTAAATAATTGTTTAACTCTTCTGTGATACTAAAAATGTAGTAAAATTCTATTAATTTTGTGCATGTTTATGATTTAAAAGTGTAAATTGATTTCTACATAGAGTTTCAGGAAATCTTAGTAGTAATAGTGTTAAATAAGCATTTTCTTTGATCTCTTAGCTTTTATGGTCAGAAGAATAGTCTGAATAGTAACGGCTGGTAATCATTAGGAACTGCATTACAAAAGTCATCACAGTTTTAAGAGTAGTTTGCTGTAGTTAATGTATAAACTCAATGTTATGCATAAATAACCATAAAGTTGATAGGGACTCAATAATCATAGTCCATTTCACTGAAAATTTTCGAAAAAATATAATTCATTTTTATATAAGAGAAACCCATCATAGAAAATTAAATATATACTCACATACATAAGTATAACATATTGTTATTTTTTTTAATTGTGTAGAAATGGTAGTTTTCTAAGCATAAAATTTTGTAATTCCTTATTTTTTTTCGGCGTAATCATAGCATTTTAAAAATATAGTAGACAATCAAGGAAAATTATGTTGAATTTTCACAAATTTTGCGTGCCTTAAGTTTGTATTTATACTACGATACGTTTTTGCATCTGATGTATAAATATTTGTTTCTCAGGAGTTTTATACAACCACATTTTCTACTTATAAGAAAATGAAATATTTATTACATTAGCTTGAGCAGTTTAATATATTAAGATAAACAATATTTCTCTTGATGCAGGCATTTAAGTTTTAAGGAAACATTATAATATTCCTTAATTTTTACAGAATTTCCGTTTCATAAACACATATATTACATATTTTAATCTCACTATCCCTGTATTGCATATGGACTCCAATGCATATTGTTGATAAGAATTGTATATAATAAAACATTCTAATGAAAAACCCCTAACTTAATTTGGACATTTTAAAATTTTATTTAAATGTGTGTGTTAGTAATCAGCCCTAATATTTGTTAATAATTAGCTTCTATAGAGAGTCAATTATTTCAATTTACATCATTCTTATTTTACATATTGTTCCTTTTGAAATTAATCTGATTTTTCTAAAAAAGGAAATTTTTTGTAGCCTATATAACGTTGGGTTATTCGTTCTTGACTGCCTATGAAATTGTCAGACTTAATATCTCAAAAAAAAATATGTATACATTAATGTGTAGATTTAAAATTAATGTATTATGTTAGTTTCAGAAAATATTAATTATTCTAATATACACATTTTTTTTTTTTTTTTTGTTTTTTTTTTGCCATAGTTCTTTCCCGGGATTTTTTTCTATTAACAATCTCTTTAAAGATTATAAAAGGAATATGCGACATGAATATCGCACTAATTTTTAGTTACTTATTTATAATGTACTAATAGTATTCAAAATCATGACTCAACATACTCAGGGCAATATCTTAACCCTTAAATGGCTGACTTTTTTGTTTTGAATTTTAAAAAATTGTTTTTATAGGAATGTAGTGAAGGTTACGAACAAAATAAATACAAAAATCCAGTTAATAACATTGAGCATTTATTTTGAAAAAAGTTGTATGTAGGCTTTTAGCAACATGCGATATTTCTCAAAAATCTGGCATAAATCCAATAAAATTTTCAAATACAACATCAAACATTGATAGCTTTTCTGACAACGGATATGAAGTAATTTTTTTCAGTTAAATAAATCAGCTCCTTATAAGACACTCGAAAATAGGAAATATCTCTCCAGTAACACACTGAACTTTATCACCCACCACATTCAAATGTAAAAAAAAAATACCCTCCAAAATTAATGTCAAGTTTTTTATTTCTCTCATGTTTATTGACTACTATAGTCAATATACGTTCGTAAGCACACACACATTCAGGTTTTTGAATAAAATTAAGTGAAACTGGAAAGTGGACAATTGGTAACAGCATGCATTTAACGGTTAACTCCTTAATTGGGACATATATTTCAGAAAAAGGGACCAAAAATGGAAAATCTTTTGACTATTTAATTTTGTCCTTTATATTATTATAAAGGTTAGAAAATGTTGTTCTTTTATTGCAAAAATAATATTTTAAATGCAATAACTACAAACTACAAGATGGTTAAACACACAATATTATTCAATTAAAGCAAATTAAACAAAATTTTGAAGATAAATATAATATA
>BMAV01007305.1:133771-144970 GCA_019973955.1 Trichonephila inaurata madagascariensis
AAGACACACAAGAACTATCGAGTGACTTTAAAACTTGAACGCAATCGCTTCTGAAATTGAGTTATACGATAAGAGAGAAAGCTTTCTTTTAATTTATTATTTTGAATAAATAAAAAAAGGTATTGAACTTAAAATAAAATATATTATATGCTTATTAAACGGTGATAATACTATATACATTTGTATATTCTTAAAATAAAACATTTATATAGCAATATTAAAATAATAATGATTTATTCCATGCCTTTGCTTTTCGAAAATATTAAATACCGCCATTTAAAGACTATTTATTAAATGAAAATTAACTACAGATTATATATTTTCCTCTTTTTCTCAAATGGTTAACAAAAATTGAAATGTAAAATTCAAACGTAATTTTATAACTTTTGAAATATTCAGGATTCCGAAATATGTTTTAGAAAATTAGCTATACTTTTTTTTGCTGCTATACATTTGAATCTATAGTATTGCAAAGCAATTTTTTTATGTCTTTTGAAAAATTAAATAAAACCTCTTAAATATTAATATTTCAGATCATCCTTTAAAAAGAGATGTACCATTTATTTTTAATAAAGATTTTACTAAAATTTTAAAGATGTAAAGAGATTTAAAAAATTCCAGCCATAACTTTCATATAGCTCCAAGATATTGAAAATTTTTTGCTTTGTCCATGAAAATTTACGGCTCTCTATTTATCTTTCTTAAACAGTATTTTTCAAAAACCCAAGTTTGCATCTTTCTTTACTAGAAAATATATTGTTCAGTTCTTTTTTGAACGTATCAAACGTTTTTAATAAACTATTCCCTAAAATACTTTACCGAAGTTTATGCGCTAAGAATATTTGATAAAAATATTCTACTTATTTTTATAATAAACCATATATAGGTATGAATACATACATATATATATATATATATATATAATGGGTACATTAAGTTGTATTTAAACATTTCTATAATCACAGTAAAGCCTGCTGGGAGGCATAGTGGTTTGTCTCTGGCCTTCTGAACTTAAGTTTGCTGGTTCGACTCCGACCCATGTAGGTTAATTTTCATGATGCAGAAAATCTACAGCGGCCTTGTCGTATGCTTATACGACATGTAAAAGATCACTAAAGTGTCTGTTTGGCATGAGTTCTGTTGGCAAAATTAAATCCTCGTACAGGTTCGCATCGTCAGAGTTCAGAAGCCTCCCTCTAGGGAGGAGACTTGGCGTCAAAATTACCTGCAGCGAATGGTATCCGCCTAAATGGTGCGGCACAAAAGTATACTGGCTTTCGGGGGATGTACTAGGTCTGTTCAATGGTAAAACACCAATGCACAGTCCAATAGAAATTTTAAGAAAATTATCACAGTAAATAATTAAAATCCAAGCTTTGGCGTATCCATTTTTGTCATTTATTTCTACATTAAGACACGCATAAAAAAATAACATTCTACAAAACAAACCGGATAGTTTATTGCTATGAACTCTATTTAATCCACGCGAATCACTTAAATATAAATAATCCTCTTACTACAGAGTCTAGACTTGATAGCAGACTAATAGAAATTGTAAAAATGACCAGTAAGGTCGCTCTTAATGTAACGTTAAAGGTGATAAAATCTATTCGATAAAAGTAGTTATTTCTAAAAGAATCATCTCGATAAGTTTCTGGTTATTCAAGAAAATGACTATTTATAAACTGAGTATCCATTTAAAAATAATATCCGAGAAAAATAACATTTATTTTCAAATTTATCAAGAACTAGGAAGTTTTTCTTATAAGAGTATAAAAATTATAACAATAAACTCCATTTCGTAATTTATTTGATATCAGACATTAAACTTAGAGAAAATAAATGAAATAGTGTTAGTAAAAGCTGGTGCTTTTTTAATTTTCAAAGGAACTTCTAACCACTTGTTCTGTTTCCAGGCAGACAAAAAATTACATTGAGTTTTTTTTGAAAAAAAAAATGTCTGTTGAAAATATTTTTATTGTTTACATATGCTGTGATTACTTAAGCGAATTTTGACAATAATTTAATTTTTAATGCAAGAGCCAGAATCTGTATTTAAATCAAAACACCATTGTTGCATTTATTGATTGAAGTTATTTAGTTGAAAAAAGTAAAACGGCAAGTTTAGAAAAGTAACTAAATTATGTTTTTTGAATTTAGGTTATTCCGGAGAGGTTGCTCATGTAGCATTTCTCACAAATCCGTTTCTAATTAATAAATTAAAGGTCTGTAAAAATGGAAGCAGACCCCTTTTTTTCTTTCCTTCTTCACAATTAAAGGTTAAATTAAAATCATTATCTCTAAAAGTACTTTCTTTAATTCTAGTTTACAATAATGATTATGTAGATAATAATTTTGCATTTTTTATTTCTTGCTAAGCTCGATTACAGAGGAACAAATTTGAGCATGTAGTTAAGAATAAAATTAGAAAGATAAATAAAAATGTAAGGTACAAACCATTTCATAAAGCTTCTTTATTTATTTTGGCACATTTTTAAAGATCAACACTCACTACAATTATAAAACTTTTCCGTTAAACTGAAAAATGGAGTAGGGTTTTTTTTAAATAACTGTTTGACTTATTTATACGAAAAACATATTGTTTTTCAGTTCAACAATTAAATGAAATGTAAATGAAATAATTTCAAATACATCCAAATGAATATTTTAGCTATAAAAAAAATTCAAATACATTCTATAAAATCATCTTATTTACCAGATTAACAATAATTTCAGCCAACTAGCATATATTTCATATAAATCATACAACGCTTTAAATGCAATATAATCAATATATTTAAAAATAAATAAAATTATTTTTAATGCAAAATATATTTTTTTAAAAACATGCTTTCATTTTAAAAGGCAGATTGATATTTTTTTTTTTTTTCATTTTTGATTGATTTCAAAGCTATGCAAGAGGCTGGAAAACTTTCATACAAGAGCAAGTGAGAATTTAGTGATGTAATGAAAATTTCGCAATAGCTTAATAATTGTGAAACATTTTAATTATATTCTTTTTAAATCAGTAGATGGCAATAAATCCATTTTCCACTTTTGGCTAAAGTAATAATTAAAAAATTTAATTAATGAAATTAACTGAATTCCTTATCAATATGAAATTTTTCTGAAGGTAAAAATTAATTACGAAGAAAATCATGCAAGGAGATTCTATCAGTACTGTTTTTAAACTTAAGTAAATAACTATGTTTAAAGTAAACATAAAGAAATGGTGGTACCATATCTCCTTTTAATATTTTTACAAAAGCGAACAAATTAGTAAGATTAAAAACAGGAAAAACAAATAGATAACATAAGTTAAAGAAAGAAGAATATGAACCCGGACAAAAGCTGGAAGAATTTGTAATTAGAATTAGATCTCTTGCAAAACAAAATAGTGTTTTTCAATAGAAATAACATAATCTTCACAATCACAGCTTTCATTTTCTAAAAATAACATTAAAAGGGAAATTCATGTTATGCTTTCCACTTGCTGAACAAATTAGTATATTTAAGGAGGTTAAAATCAGCAACAGAATTTCTTGTCGGTTAACCAGCCGTGAAAAAGGATTTAGAAGCTGTTCTTCACAATTCTTTTAAATAAAATGAATTTATTTTTAATTTGATAATGATTGGATTGTATAATAGTAGAGAAAATAATAAGAGACTATTACTTTCTTATAAACCTTTTATATGTTACATTATGAGATTGGGAAGGAAGAAGGATAAATATATCTTCAAAGTTATTATAGTTATTAGTAATTGAAATATTTTATTTTTGTCTTAAGAGACTCTCCAAATATTATTAATTAAAATAATTCAATTACATAAATCCATTTTTGAAAGGTGGAGTTATCTATTCATTTTTTTTCTAATTCAATTGGGAAATAATGAAATCGAAAAAACTGAATTAATATTATAACTACCCATTTCAAAATAGCCTATTGTTAAAAAAAGCACATTTATGTAACAAGATCTTTATTATATATAATCCTTTAAAAAGATGGGGAAAAGTAATCTTTGAAACATTCACTATCTATTTAGCGTGAAAATATTTTATATGTATTTAGTAGGATTGGATGAAATCTTAAATTTTCTAAGCAATTCTAATATTTGCTTTTAAAAGTCACAATTTAATTTTAAATCCTTAGAGATATATTTAATTAACCACACATATGGAAATTAAGTTGAGAAAAAATGAGAACTTTTACTACTTAATAAAGGTATATTTTCGAGGCAGGAAGTTTGAAATACAGGGTGATCCCGAATTTATGGTACAAACTTTAAGGGTATGTACAGGGCATTGTAACAATCATTTATTGTATAGAAATGTATGGGCGCTAGTGACGCGGTGAGGCACAAACACAAAAAATAAGAGGCGAAAGGAAAGCCAAAATGTTTATTGAAAGCGTCGTTGACAAGTGTAATGTTTACAATAACTGTTCAGCACATGAGACATGAAGTCCAGATGCAGCGTACATTGCTGTACCACCCTCTGCCAGTCGGAAAAGACAGTCTGCTGGATTCAAAGCTTGTACTCCCTGAAAATTGAAGGGGTGTATGTGATTTCCATTTAACACTCTACAAACGGTCTGATGACTCACACTTATATGATGGGCAACACCTCTTGTACTTGACTCGGGACTATCAGGCACAAGGTTTAAAATGCTTTCTTCCAAGCTTAGACTGCGTACAGCTCTTCGTTGATCAGCATCACGTCTGGTGGCGTGAAACGAACGTGTTTCACAAAAATGACGATGTAACAGCTGAAAAAATTCTGTGATCCGGCATTCGTTGATCTGGAAACTGCACATGATACATTAGTAGCTCAGCTCTGTGTTTACCATTTGCACGGTGGTACATGGAATGTATGTCTGCATTTTCGGCATACATGAGATCTCCCATCGTAGACGTCAGCACATTTGCAAATGGAACTTTCCCCTACTGAGATACATCATGTTGAATGGTGGGTAGACATCTACTGCCCCCTACCGACTACGCAACCAACCGATAAGTCCATTTCTCTTTTCTTTTATTTCCCCTGTTAGTGCCTCACCGCATCACTTGCGCCCATACATTCCTATACAATAAATAATTGTTACCATGTCCTGTATCTACCGTAAGTTTGTACCATAAATTTGGGACCACACCCTGTGTATTTAAGAGTATTCTAGGTGATTTCTACCATTCATCTGTGTAATACAGTTTCTTTTCTCATCTCACTTGTTAAAATGTTCTTGAACTTTTTGTACAGTTTAATTGTAGATTCTATATATTAAGCTAGGCATTACAGTGTGAAACAAGCTTTATTTAGTATTGTTGCATCAATATCTAAGATTTGTATAAAGCAAAGGAATTACTTTTAAAACATCGCAGCATAAGATTATAAAACATATGATCGAGTTTTAAATATTTACCACTAAAAAATTTGTAATGAGTGTTTTATATGATGATCAAAAATTTTGATCACGTTGCTGAACGGAGCAACTGTTATGACTTTGAATGATGAAATTTTATATAGGATGTATGCTTAAAAACACAAAGACTTTCATTTTGAGTCCCTTAACTGAAACGACAGATATACATTAGTACTAATCCCTTAATTTGAGTTTTTTCTAGTTATTTACTTGGATAGTGTTTAAATATTTATAAATACATTTTTTTGAGTAAAAAAAGTAAAAAAAATTAATGAGTTATTTACTTGAAAATATCTTCCATTTATAACTTACAGCAATTCAGCATCATCTAATACCCAACAGTAGGTAAAACTAATGGAAAAAGAATTCCTGAGTTTTGATTAAAACTAAAAGACACCTTTTTTGTGATTCACAGGGGAAAACAAAAAACTATACTTTAATATGTTTCCCTATTAATTATATCTCATCATGTTATCATAAAACATGTTATCATGTTTTTATGAAATAAGTAATATATATTTAGAAAAACTTTTCATTTTGTAAATTATAGTATTTCATCTAAACTAAAATTCATAAAAATATAAATATGCGTACCTTCCATTTCAAAAATTTTCAATTTAAGAAAAACAATGAAATTCGATCAATCGAAAGGTGAATACTAACAATACAGAACAAAATACATTGTTTTCCTTCTTAAGAGAAAAAAATTGTTGGTTTTGTTTGTTTCTATTACATGTGCTACAATTTTGAAAGTCCATTAACAAGAAGAAAATCGTTAATGTTTTATAAAATGCAAAATTTTTATTTTTTTATTAAAAAAGATAAAACTTCCCCATCGAAAGCGTGAATTTATTTTAAAGAAGATAAAATATATCTTATTCAGATACTATTAAAATATATCTCAACTCATTGAAAAGTTCTTCAAATCTCTTTGGTTAAATTTGCTTAGTTGAAGCCGTTGAGCCCCTTTAAATCTTTCGCTTATCACGTTAATGCAAATGACTCCCGAAGCTTTGTTATTGTAATTTGACTGACTTCCGGAACCCATTTTAATTTTATACCATCTACACTTTGAAATCAGGTTCTAAATGATATTCCGAATTCTTTACTTTCGAATTCAAAATAGAAACATTTGTAGAATCGAAAACAAAGACTTAAGAGACTTGTTAGCAAACAAGATCTACTTACGATTTTTATACCGGTTCATCCAGATTCAATTTAGGTTTACTGAGAAAGACCAAACACATAAAAATGATTTTTCTACTGAATGAATGGACAATAGGTAGTGAAGTTCTTTTCGCCCAGGCTCATTTCCGAAAAGTTTCCCGAACGTGAAGCGGAACTTTCAGAAGGGAAGGAACATATTAGGTGAAACCAATGAAGTGTAATAAAGACAATAATAGCTTTTCTCATAGTAAATAAGTTCAATTTCAGTTTCAATACAACAAAAATCGAAATCATATGTATGAATGTACATATATATAGTCATAATTCTCTACTAAAGAGAGATGAATAATCAATATTTACCAAAACTGAAAAAAAAATTGAAATTGCAGGATAACCAGACATAAGATTTTAGAAAGGATATATTAAAAATTAAAAACAATAGAATTTAAAATGTAAAAATATGAATGCTACAGTATTATGAACATTAATGATTGAGGACAGCTTTTATATATAAAATAATTTAAATAAAAAGAGGGTTGAACATGTTTTTCAGCCAGCCAACCTTCCCCCCTTCTGTAAATAACTTTCTGTAAATAATGGATATAATATCTAAATCCATTACAAGAAAAAGGTAACTTACCTAAAAATTTCCTTCCAACATTCAGAGCTCACGCTCAATCTGAGTACAATAAACAAGTTATTACCACATTCTGGACCATATATATATATATATAGATAGATAGATAGAAATAGATATAGATATAGATATAGATATAGATACAGATATAGATATAGATATAGATATATAGATAGATAGGTAAATAGAGATAGATATAGATATATAGATAGATAGGTAAATAGAGATAGATATAGATATATAGATAGAAAGGTAAATAGAGATAGATATAGATATAAAGTTAAGAGCATTTCAGCAGGTAACTTTATGCATTAGGGCCCAGTGGTTGAGTGGTAGCGTATCACACCATTCCCCACCACAGGTCTGGGGTTCAGATTCCAGACTGGGCAAGGTCGACTCAACCTTTCATTCCTTCAGTGGATCGATAAATGAGCACCAGGCTTGCTTGGAACTAAACGCATGGGGTTTCCCGTCAGATTGACCACCTGATCGAAAAGCTATTCATGCACTTCAGCACGAAAGGTCACGTAAACTGAGACTGGCACAGTAGATCTTGGCCCTCATGGGTTGTTGCACCACTGAGTTTTGTATAAGTTTAGTTTAACTTTATGCAGTAATCTATGTTTCATTTGCAAAGTTTACGACACACGCCCCTTTAGTTATTGCTTTTTTAAGTAGTTGATAGAAATGTTACTCAAATTTTTGAAGTTACAGATTCAAAATTCATAAAATGGTAACTTATTCGGCGTATTTGTCAGAAATTAATTATTTTATGGAGAGAAAAAGGAAAGAGAGCATGTATTGAGATTTCTTTTTATAGGGATTGGGATCTCAGTCATAAATATATATATATTGTTGTAAACTGTATCAGATTGAACAGTGTGTACTTGATGAAGATCATAAAAAAAATATTTGAAAATTACGGTTTTTATATCGGTAAGCCACAAGAGGTCTAAGGCAGAGTAAATACAATGGTTTAAAATGAAACATTTCAGCATTATAAACTTATTCATGAAATTAAAATATTTACAATTTAAACATAGATGAATCTGGCTCATTTTTTAAAATAAAAGTTGTAAACACAGGTTGATAAAATTTCGGAATACTTAAGCCGAGACATAAATCTGTAAAGAAATACACAACGTTATAGATTTTCTGCAAATCAATATATAGATCAAATAGTTTTTCTTTTCTAATATTATTAAAACTTCATTTTCACAGGAAGTATAAATAATTATTCTCCCAACTTGCTTTTGATTACTCAATATATTATCTGCTAAAGCGAATCTAAAGAATTTTACGATGTTGTTAAAAGTACGGCCCGTGTCTATTTATACAAAATAAGTTTAACCGATGGAAAGTAAAGGTAGTGAGATTTAAAATAGTGCCACGTAGAGGGAGAGAGAGATTTAGTTAACTTATCACTTGAATCTCACTTATCACTTGAGATTATTGATATATCCGAATGAAAACAAAACTTACTATTCTAAACTTGACACTATTCAGAGACCTCCAGAATTTTCCAGATTTAGATAGATACTATTAATAATATAGCTAACTGTATAGTTACAGTTAAAAGAATGACTAAAATGTATTCGAGACGAAACGAGAGATAGTGCAAAATAAAGAAATAATTTTTAAGCAGTATTTTTTTTATAAAAAACTGACTGCACGAGTAAGCAAATAATTAACTCTAGAAGTCACATTTGAACTGATGATCTATCACTGGAGAGCTCTTATATATTTATATATATAACCTCTCCAGCGATAAATCATCAGTTCAAACCTGACTGCTATTCTTTTTGTAGTTTTCTGCTTTACGATTTTAAGAGAATTGGTTGTAGAATAGTAGTTGGTTGCTTTCTCATACTTTCTGTGAGTTTTTATATACTTTGAATTCTTATTTACTTTATTTGGTTTTTCCTACCTGCAAAAGGGGAGGGTTTGTGCCTTCAAACTAGTTTAACCCCAGTTATTCAGTCCTAAGTTCGAAATTGCTTTTTGACTCGCTAGGTTCTTTTTTGTATTTCTTTTATTGATTCGATCTTCATGTCTTTCTTTCATATTTTTATTACGTTAATTGTTGTTGTATTCTTTGTTCTTATTATTTACTATTTCTTGTTTTTTTGAAAATATTATATAAATTTCCTTCATATATATATATATATATATATAATTTAGAGGGAGTAGAATATAGCAACTCTCTCTGAAATTAAATTTCAAATTTAATAAATACCTAAATGCTTGCTTTATTAAGGATTCCAAGATTCAGAATGGAGAAGTCAATATTGAAACAAATAATTAAATGAATATGTTAATGAATGAATTAAATGAATATTAAGATACTAAGATGCAATGTATAATGCCATTTATATATATCTTACCTAAAATGCATCTTAAATTATCATGACCATTCATTTTTTTAACTAGAAAAACAATTTTTCCGAATTATTTTATATAAAGAGCGAAATTCCCCTTGTAAAGAGAAATGGATTTTACTCCTTTATATAATCTAATTTTTGAAAGATTAAAGACTTTTTTTAATAAAGCATAACTTAATAATTGATTAATTAATGTGATGCATTGAAACTCGCATGAGAGAAAATAACTTTATATATATATATATATATAATTTATTGTTAAAGTTTATTTTATTAACATTTGAAATTATGTTTTATTTTCTTTGCTGAGATAGCGAACTTTGTTATTTGCATATTTATTTCGAAAACTCTACTGCTACTCGGGTTCATAATTGGTTTACTTTTCTTTGCTTGGATGAACATTTTACTAATTGAAACTAAAGATAATCATATTGAGACAAGAGTTAATAGAAATAGATTATCGTGATATTCACTTAAATATTTTTAATAGCGAATAAATAAATACAAGAACAGTAAAATGTATAGTTATTCTCATGCAAAAATGCCATTATAGGACATTTCTGTGGTACAGCAATTAAGTAATTTATCAGTTAATTTTCTTTTTGTCACCCATGCATTTAGTACTAAATATTAGATGGGAAAAATAGCTATTTCCTATAAATAGCTGCATGAGAATATATACCTTAATTTTCTTCTCTTAATTTTATACAATTTGTCATATTTACATGATGAAAATTCCTTATCCTAATAATCTTATGCAATGTACCTCAAAATCCTATCTTTTGAGCATAACCTCTACTATTTCAAATTCAGTTTGAAAATATACACATTAAAAACAATTTTGTTTCTCGTAAAATAATATACGCAAACTTTTTGTTTAAATGTTTTTTGAGTAAATTTTACAAAAAGTTTTTGGTGTATGTGTCCAATAATTATCATCTATATGTAGAACAAATTTAATTACAGTTAGAAACACACACACACACATAATATTTTAGTACGTCAGTATTGTTGTGGATTTTACTTCGCTCTTGGTTTTGGTTACATTGAAGAATTAAAATCTCTAAAAGAATTTTTTTATTGCTTAATTAATGGCGGAAAAGTATTTACCGCATTTACTCGAATCTGAGCCGCCATCAATTCTAAGCCGCTAACCAAATTCTCAAAATATTTTTGTGAAAAAATGTTGTTATCGATTCTAAGCTGCATCCCCATTTCTCTACACGTTTTTAAGAAAAAAATAAAATAAATTGAGTAAAAGGTTCATCATTATCCGAGATACTTAAGAATTTTGTTTTCTTTTTTAAAAAATTAGTTCGGAAATAATAGCTTATAGCATCTCGGCGTATCAGTTCATAACCAAAATGAATATATTTCAATCAGATGTAGACAAAAAAATTTTTCCTTCGTATTCTATTCCAATAAACCAGAAATAACATACTTAACAGCGAACAATAAATATGTTTTAGCTAATCTACAACATATGCATTATTGACAAATTTTAAAAACAAAACACTGTATAAAAAGTTATTAACATTTTCTACACATATTTTCTTTCTCTGGAGTTATATGTTTTGTTATCTAGTGTTCAGAATTT
>BMAV01007305.1:151207-168805 GCA_019973955.1 Trichonephila inaurata madagascariensis
AAAAAAATATTATACGTAGCACATGCAATATATGGCGAGATAAAAATAAATTTAAAAACCAAATGTGTGTGTGTGTGAATTACTGCAATATCAATATAATTATTTAAAAAGTACCTTCAGTGATATCGAAACTGTTATTTAATGTTTTGCTAATTAAATTAAATCACTATGGGCTGAATTTGGTGTAAATAAAAAATGAGGCGAAATTTTTCAAATTATACAATCTGTAATGGAAACCCAGTGGCTGAGTGGTAGCACATCGCACTTCCACACCATAGATCCTGGGTTCAAATCCCGGGCTGGACAAAGTCGATTCAACCTTTCATTCCTTCAGTGGGTCAATAAATGAGTGTCAAGCTTGCTTGAGAACTTAACACTGGGGATTTCGCTTCAGACTGACCACCTGACCGGAACATCTGCTCATGCACCTCAGTGCCGAATGCCAAGAAAACGGACTAGGAAAAAGTTAGCTTTTTCCCTCATGGGCGGTGTGGTGGTATCTAAATAAGCCAGTAACAGCCTCCAGGCAAGAGTGATCACTTTTGTCTAGTGGTATGTTACGTGGCTACGAATCCATAGGTCGCGCGTTCTAATCTCCGACAGGCAGTTGCTCCATTGAGTTAAGTTATGCAATCTGTAACAGTATGTGGTTAATAGGTAAATAACAGTTGCCGAAAATTGCTCCGATTCCTTGAAGCAATTTAACTCTTTGCGTTTTTTATAAATAGACGTTATGAAATCCCATACCTAATTATGTACATAGATATAATTACATATGGCATATTAAGTTAATTGATAAATTTGAATTAAACATTTTCTTTGTGATCATTTTGTATTAATTAAAAGTTAGAACTAAACGAATTCATGCAAATGCAATTTTAACAATATAAAATGAAATGTTTTTCTTAATTAAGGAATTAAATAATTCCTAAACCATATTTTAAATGAAATATTGAACAAGAAAAAAAATACTTTAATTTAAAATTAAATTTACTAAGTATCATAAAAATTTTTTCTGAGGATGAGATGTATCACTCATATATCATAAATAAGGAATAATGATATTTCTTATATCTTGATCAAACAATTGTTTTGTTAATTAATTGATATCGTTAAAAATCAAAGACCTTTTCTATAAGAATGAATTTAAATAAAAAAATGTGGCAAAAAATATATTTTTTTTTATCTTTTACGTTAAATATGTAACAAAGATAAGACTGAAAAAAATTAGCACAAATTTTCAACCTTCATATTTATAAATAAGTAATCAGAATCTCTTCATAGGCAGAAAAGAAAAGTAGGGATCATTCAAACATGTTTATTTAGTTCTTCGAACACACTTACCCTTCTCAATATAATTTCTTCAATAATCCTAAAGGTTACACTTTCTATTGCTATTTTTGCTAAAATTTTTGAAAAATATACAGATTTCAATCTTTTTCATGCGTATTCCTCTAAGGGTCTAAGAACTTTCTTTATGCATCGATATTAAAGAATCTGTAATGTTTGCTTAAGTCATTATCTTCCAAGAGCAGACATAACTGTTATTTATTTTTCAGGAAAAGTATCCCATTCAGTTTGTGTTTAATCCTATTTTAAATTTCCTTTAGTATAATATATCAAAAACTGAAGCATAAAAAGCTCATTACTGGACAACAAAAAAAATATTAAAGATGTTTATATGTTCTCTCGCATGATTCTTAAATTTGCATAAGTAGATTAATATTTATACTGAAAACAAACATGAATTTCAGCAGTATTTTTTAATGCTTTCTCTTTTCCAAAATCTACCTTTATTTAAATAAAACTATTGCATTGCATCATTTTGTTTTAATACGTAATGGAACTATATACTTTTAAGCTCGGTTCTTAGAAATTTTTCTTGAAAAGTAACAATCAAGTTCCATAATAGTATTTTTCAATAAATTACTTAACCCAAAATTATGAGCTGATGGAATTAAAACAAAAATATAGTTAAACAAGCAAACAGAACTGAAAAATTATTTATTTTCAGAAAATTATGTATAAAAAAAGTATTATATTTTCATAGTTTTAATTTAGTGAATAGATCTTTATTTAGTGAAATGTAAACTGAGTGGCCAATTTATAATATGACCACCCCTTCAATTCAATATTGGACTACATTTTGCCCTTAATACTGCATGAAATTTTCTTGGTATGGATTCTATGAGATGTTGGCAGGTGGTATGAGGAATCTGAGACCAAATCCAATGAATTGCACTTTCCAGTGCCTTCAGATTAAAGGATAATGGATTCATGTGTCTGATGCCTCATTCGATCTCATACATTCTCAACTGGAATGAGATCTGGTGGTTGTGCAGGCCAACTAAGCAGGGTCAGTTGTCTTATATGCTCTGCAAACCATCGGCAGACAATACCAGTTACATGACCGAGAGCATTGTCCTGCTGAAAATATCCATTCTCGTCAGAATATACCATTAGTAAAATAGGATATACTTGATCTACGATAACCCTTAAATACTCTTCAGCATTCAAAAGTTCGTCCACACAAATCAAATAACCCATGCAGTGCCAATAAAACATTCGCCAACTATAATATTGCCTTCCCCAGCTTGAAGAGTTTTGGAAAGTTAGGTAAAATCCATGATTTTGCTTAGTTTTGTTCATACTCGCATCCTAATATCTACATGGCGTAATTAAAACACGCTACATCGAACCACATGACCCTTTACCAATCATCAACTGTCTAATGCTTGTGAACAACAAGTGTCAGTAATTATTCAAAGCCATTAGAGGCTTTCGAACAGGTCGTTGGCTACCTCAGCTTACAGGGTGTAATGTACAGCAAAAACTCTGTTCAAAGATGCACACAGTTGCAAATTGATTACAGTTCCCCGCAATTTGGCATACAATTTCTCTTCTGTTGGACTGGATAGCTTTTTCAATTCTCCTCCTCTAGCTCGCATTCAGTAGCCTGGGATGACCATAAGCGTAGCGTTGAGACCAGACATTTTGCTTAGTAATCCTCTCATTGTTAACTGTAATAACTGCTGCTCTTAAACACTTTGCAAGTGCGGCCATTTTACTGAAACTTATTCCAACACTTCGAGAGCCCACAGTCATTCCGCATTCAAACTCAGCCATATCACATTCCCCCTCCTTCCATTTATTTGCAAGCAACACAGGGCAACTATTGTTTCACTAACCCTGCATTCCCTTTTAAAAGCTATGTCGTCCTACAGGGACAACACCTTGAAGTTATGGCCGATCTCTGTATGTCCAGTGGTTATAATAATTTGGTTTCATTGTGTATATGCCGCAGGGAAATGATGAAACTAAGGCTTTCATCAAATCCCTAGGGGAGATGATCAATTCACTCAAGATGTTAAAATAACGTCTCTTTGAGTTTATTTCTCTGATTAAAGAAAGTAATTTAATCAAATCCCTGAACAGTTTTAGTGAAATGATGAAATGAACGTCAGCATTTGTAGAGCTCTGTTTTCGCTTGTTTTACCCCCCACTCCCTTTTACCTCCCCTCTCTCCTCGTCTGTTCCAGGCAGCGCCGGGCTTCTGAAGTGACGCACCAAAACAAAATGACCTAAATATCATTTTTTTGTTTTATTTAGTTATATTCTTTGCCGTATTATCTTTCGACTGATATATCACTTTTGTATGCCTGAAAGTTAGAAACTGGATAAAACTTAAATTGAAAAATGTAAACCAACAAATTAGGGAATTTAACCACTCCCGCCTTATAGATAAAAAAAAACTTTTTGATATTAATAAAAGAGCTATTTTAAAAAGCTAAATAATAACTAAAAAAAGGTGTTACAAATAAAGCAGGATATTTTTGAAATACTACATAAATGTAAATTTTTTTTTTAAAAAAATGTTTGAAATTCTACTACAAATATTCTTTTATTAAAAAAATACCAGCTTTACTATCTAATTATTTTGTTAATTAATTTCGAAAAA
This sequence comes from Trichonephila inaurata madagascariensis, assembly GCA_019973955.1. Classification (NCBI taxonomy): domain Eukaryota; kingdom Metazoa; phylum Arthropoda; class Arachnida; order Araneae; family Nephilidae; genus Trichonephila; species Trichonephila inaurata. The sequence goes on from BMAV01007305.1 coordinate 155,166, forward strand.
ATAATCTGGAATTCAATAATTATTGTTGTATTAATTACTCTACTTTTAAAAATGCACCATATTTGCTCAATAAACACTTTTAAACTCTTGACAATATTATTTCATCATTTCATTGAAACAGGTTAGAGATTTGATCAAATCACTTACTTTCCTTAGGGAAATCACCTTACAGAGTTCTTATTTTAACAACTTGCGTGAATTGAAAATCTCCCTTAGGGATTTGATGAAATTCCTAATTAATTCCCTGCGACATATATAAGTTAAAAAAAGTGCTTGGCTACAGTGCCTGTGCATTCCAATTAAAGGTTGAAAGCAACTGATCGTAAACAACTGCGGATTTAGCCTCAGTGCATGCTGCTCCAAATTCAGCAGTCCTTTCAACGAGAGAATTTTCTTTTGTTTAATCGCTATAGAAAGATTGATGTTTAGAGTAACACATTACAATTCTAACAAATTTTTCTATTCATCCATATTTTTTTCGATGTGAGTGCATCTTGAATTACATTTAACTTATTGAAAGATATATTCAGTATTCCGCTGTCGATAATATGCCCTAAGTATTCCACTTGATTCTCAAACAATTAGCATTTACTTATTTACTGTAGACTATATTTGAAGAGCTAGTCTATACGGGACTTTTTCAAACCAGTAATGAATTTTTTTATGTATGCTGTTCCTTTTATTATAGTATCTTCAAAATATGCACTGATTGCTTCTATCAATGTATAAACGAGAATCTTCCATATAATATAAACAAATAATATCTAAGCCGAATTATGTTGAGTTTATTCAACTTCAATTTGTGGATTGATTTTATTCCCATGAAGCATTCTTGACTGAAGATCAAGTTTCATTTGATTGATTCGGACAGAAAATTTAATTTATTTGACTAATTGGAAGCTCTGAATAACTAGTTTTGAATTTTTTAAAAAGTCTTTGGATTTTCAGTAGTCGAAGCAATATATCAAGGTTTTATTGAAGTTAAATCACACATACACATAGTCTCTGATAGAATTCTATCATCCAGATCAAACAAATCAGTAATAAACTGCCCTTAAGGCTCAAATCTAAAAATACAGGTTTAGTTAATTCAGTTCTTTCGTATATATATATATATAATTAGGTTTAAAATTAAAACTTTTAAAAAGTTCTTTAAAACTAACAGTCTAAGTTGGATTACATTCATTACTTTTTGCGTTCTCTGCCGAGAAGGTTTGGCTTTGCTGTGTATATGTTGATTCCTCAATAGAATTGTCCTTTTAAGAATTGAAGTATTTCAATGTGTCTTTGTAGCAAGTTAGTCAGTCTATAAGATTGAAAGGATGTCAGTACTTGGGTCCTAAACAGCATAAAAGTAATAATTGTTTCATCTCAGGAGCTTCCAGTACATCTTGTTATATCCGGTATCATCTCTTATCCTACAGCGTATTCTTCCTTTTAACTTGAAGCTCTATTTATTTATCAGAAATTTTTCCCCCCCCCCCTCCCATTTTCATCTTTAACACTAAACGGTAACGATTGTGTGAATCTGGAGAAGATATTTCACTATTGATTTGGGTGACGTTGGCACTGGAGTTTCAGAAAGTTTCGCGACAAAAGTATTTAATTCTGTGACAAGGTCTTGAATTTGAGAAATACTTTAGTCGATTATTATTTATCATGGTATCTTTCATTTAAATAAAATGATGCAAAGTTCTTTTATCACAAAATGACCATTATTTTTTCTTTAGAAATTTCAGTATTGTTTGTTTTTAACAACTAGAATCAGAAATTGCTGGACACAATTTAGATACACTGAAGCTGATACTTATGACGGCGTGAAACAAGTTAATAAGTTTGAAACTAAAGGAAATTTTGAGTAAGACGAGAAATAAAAGCTCTTACATCGATCATGTAACCATTAGATTACAAGAATTAAACCCATTTCTGAATATGTGTGACTCCCTCTCCTTTGGAAAACTTATGCTGTGTATATCCAGTTTTAATTATTTATATTAATAATTGAAGGTAAAAAATAAAGTAAATGGAAATGATTAACTATTACTGGTTAGTATTAACTATATTGCTTTAGTTAAAATTGAGCTTGAATTACAGACGAAGGTACATGAAGTTGATTTTTTATGTCTCAGAGTGAATAGGTATCGATTTAGACAGTGTTAAGTTTTATTATTTTGTCTGATATGTAAGAATGTAGAATTTTGTGCTGGTGTCAAAACAGCCATTAGAAATATTATAAGGCTTCTACAGTTTCATTAAAGTAATCAAAGGATATTGTGAGTGAGTGAATATTAATGTCGCAATGTTCAGCTATACGAGGGCTTTAGGATATTTTGAGTAATAATAATTAATGTTTACAAGGATATACTTTGTTAACATTTTATACCTTTTTTTCTATAATATTTTAGTTGTAGCTGGTTAATATCAACTATATGGCTTTAATTAAAATTAAACTTGAATTACACAAGAGGGTACATAAAATTGATTTTTGTATGTCTCATGGTGAATAGGTATCGATTTGGACAGTGTTAAGTTTTATTATTTTGACTGATATAAAAGAATGTAGAATTTTGTGTTGGTTTCAAAACCGTTATTAGAGATATTATAAGGCTTCTATAGTTTCATTAAAGTAACCAAAGGATATTGTGAGTTATAACAATTAATGCTTACAAGGATATATTTTTTTAACATTTTATACCTTTTTTCTATAACACTTTAGTCGTATATTTTAATTATTTATAGTTAGAAGTATTTATTCATAAAAAGCAAAAAGAAGCTGCATGTAGAAATCTGCTATAATTAAAATTTGAAATTAACTATTAGAAATTTAATATAATTCTATTTTAAATTCATTATAATTAATATATTATAACTAATTTTGAATTGAATTCTTAGAATAATGTCTAGACCGGATATTTTTCTTCCTATTTACCTATAAAAAATACAGCTTCTTTTCTGAGTAAATTTGAATGTTATGAAAACAGAATGTAGATTTAATTAATTGCTAATAATATAAAATGTTGAGCGTCCAGACTTGTATATAATGTAATTAGTTGTATGGTATCACTGAAAATAAGTTATTGAGCAATAGTCTTTTCTAGTAAAAAATATTATTTTTGTACTTTTGCAATATAATACTTTTTGTCTTAATGGGAATAGTTTTGACTGTAACATTTTATTTCGTTATGTTATTAATACTTCTTACTTAATTAGCGTTTGGAATAAATTATTATCATAAGTACTTAATGATTCAATTATTTCACATTGATTTTTAATTTGGGAATCAATCAAATTTAAAGCATTCAAAATTCCTAATAATATGATTTTTTTTTACTTCAATCTAGGCTTTATAGTTGAAGAATGAATGTATAGTTTTGAATTGACCTGCAATCCGAAGTGTTTAGTATTTAGTTTCTTTAAAAAGCAAAAAAAAAAATATGTATTAAATTTAATTTATGTATATTCAAATCAAATAAAAATCAATTAAACATAACTTTATTCAACTAAATCTTTTTTCCCATTTATAAAATATCTCCATCTGTAAATCGTGATTCTGTAACAAAAAAGTTCTGAAATAATAAATAAAATTTATGGGAAAGAATTTGTGAATGGTATAATAATAAACTTCCTTAATACTATTGATATTTTTTTTCGTTCCTAATCCTCACGTTATATTTATTTTAATATTATAATGATATTATTATCATTATTAAGCAATTACTATTTATAGGGCACAACAAAACAATTATAAACGAATTGTGAAATATGAATTGTGAAACGTATGAATCAATTTATACTACCATTGAGAAACTAGATGCATAAATGTTTATTTTTAAGAACATATTAAAAAAGCGAAGTTATTTGAAAATGATGAAATTTCTTTTGGAAATAAAGTCCTATGCTATCACATAACAAATGTGAATGATGTGTTTCAAAGTTTTTAATCATACTTTTTACAGAATTATCTATAAAATACATTATTCGGTGATAAAAATTGTAAATTGTCACAGAAGGGAGGAGAATATGTATAATAATAACTTTTAAAAATCATTCATACTTGATTCAAGACATTTAACGAGTGTCACCTAACAGTTATTAGTTATTTGTAATAAATAACTTTTAGTTTTATATTTGGACACCTAATATGCTGTATCTTGCTGTCTTGGGATCACACTTGATAAAATATAAAAAATTAATTAAGCTTTTTTTGCTTAAATAATAAATTTGAATTTCTTTTGATTTTATATATATAAATGTTTTTAATAGTTATTGACTCCAATTATTACGTTTCTAATTGAAAGCAGAAAGGGAAATCACTTAATATTCCTTGTTTGCCCTTGATGATTATTATAACCTTGATTTACACCTGACTTATTTTTCCAATAATAAGTACTTAAAAAAAAAAAAAAGAAGAAGAAGCAGTGATGTATATATAACAAAATGAATCTTATATTTCCATGATATCAGAAAGTTTATTATTCCAAGATACTTGGGATTCGAATTAATTATCAGTTTTATTAAAGTTTGAATGGAGTTCCATATGCTTAAAACTTTGATTACCAGTTATCTTTTAACACCGAAAGCAATGGTGTATTAACTTACATTATGCTGACTTTTTTCTTTATTGGTTAGAGCTGTTTTAAAAAAACCCCAGAAAAGTACTTATTTTTTAAGATTTTTTTTTCAAACTTTGAAACTCAAGTGAATGGCTATGTCTTCAACAGACATATATGCTTGAGGCAAACGCCTCCTCTGAATAGTTTTTCGGTACGGGTAAGCATTTACTCTGAGCTTGCAATATAATTTCTTTTGAATTGACATTATTAAAATTCGTTATTCTGTAAATCAATTGTTAAATCCTTCATTTGATACTTCTTTGGTATATTTCCTCAATGCCCATTCTTTAATGCTATTTAGATCTTTTAAGAATATAAAACAATTAACCAGTACAAACTGGATAAGTAATTTAAGTGAGAAAACACAGGAAGCTGTTGCAAAATGTAAGCATCTAATATTTGTTTTCAATAATCTATCTCTAAGTATTCTTATTATTAATTATTTCCTAATGCATTTGCGTTTAATGATGTTTTAATGCTCGTATATTAAAGTTGTTTTAATCTTCTTCTGGCCATTGATATTTATGTTAACATAAATCAGGATTCTTAGTACCAAATACGGACGGAATTTGTTTTTGATAGCATTCCATTTTTATTATAATGTGCTCTAGACTATTAAATTGAAGGAAAAGATATACTGACAAAGCAGAGAACGACTGTAATTTTTTAAAAAAATTACTAAGAAATCCTTATATATAAGATTTTTTTTTATCAGAAAATGACCGTAATGACGAATGATGTGGTGAATAACAGTATAATAGCACGGTGCATTAAATGTTTTTAAAATGCTTTTAATGATCACGCTATTTTATTGTAAATATTTGACAAAAATATAGATGCCTAAATGGGTCTTTTAGATCATTTTATCGAAAATAGAAATAAATACATCATCACATTTTTAACTTTAATTAAAATAATATCGCTAATTTGTGTGAATTTTTTAACTTCTTAGAATTTAAAAGTTTACTTCCCTTATTAAATATGAGTTTGCTTTGGAAAACTTGAAGCATTTGATTGAGCTTTAGGTTGGTATGAATAACATTTGTGCAGGTGATCCATTTGTTAGAAATTCGTGTAATAATGTATTAGTACGTTAATTTCTTGTAAAGTAATTAAGTGTAATGATAGATGTAGTGGAAATTTATTTTTGAAGTATTATCACATGAAAAGAACTCTTATTGCTTTCATTGATTGATAATTTTTGTTAAAAATATTGAATTTCACTAGTCTGCGACTTAGAACTTAAGAAATATTTTAGGAATGCAAACTGAGTATGAAGGCATTTCATTAAAACAACCAAAATTAATTAGTACAAAAACTCACAAAAATTGCAACAATTTTTTTTAATAAAAAAGAAATTTGAAAGCATCTTGCCAATACAAGATTACAAAAAACTGTTAAAAAAAAAAAAATTTAAAAAAAAAAAAAAATTCTTTGAAATTGTTTAGTGTTTAAATTATTTTTTAGATAAGTAAAAAATTTGAACATAATATTCAGTGAATATGACGTCAAAAATAAGAAAAGAAATGTTTATAGTTCTAAAAATATTCACTTACTAAAAATATTTATGACCTTTTTCGCTTAACTTTTCTCAATTATTTTTCTTCATCAAGATTGTTTAAGTGTAAGATTTTTTCAAAATTATTTCATCATTTATATATAATACAGTAATCCATTTCCAGGTAACCTGAATTTAAGAAAAAAAAATATCTTTCTCAGAATAATATATTTAATTTGAATTATGTATTCCCACACATACATATTTCTTACTGTTATAAATGTATTTTTCTAAAAAAAATTCTTGAAATTTACTAGTATATTCTTGTTTATTATCTGAAATAAAAAGTGATTAACTTAACCAACTATTACTCTTTTTTATTAAGGCTTCCGACAATGCAGCCTGTATAAAATGAATGCAAATATTTAAATGTGCAATCTTTTAAAATAAAAAAAAGTAACTGTAAATTGTTTAATAAAAGTAAGTAACGTAGTACATAATCTAAACTTCCTGAAATGTGTATTAGTTTGTTTCTAATGATGTATAAATGCATTGGTTCACGAAAGCTAACTTCAGCCTGAATTATGTACATGTGAAATCCATGAAAATGCTTCTGTCTAAATTACTTCGAAAAATTACATTAATTTTGCCCTTATAATTGTGAGCAAGGTTTTTTTAATATAAATTTCGATTAATTCTATGCATGATATTTCGATATATTCTAGGAAAAAAAGAGGCATAAATTGAAAAAAAAAAAAAAAAAAAAATGCAGGAATTTCCAATGCGGAACGAATGGGAAAATTTCTAACCGATGTCTATTTTTCTTTCTTTTTCCCATACTAACATGACTTCATTGCTGAAAATAAAAAACAGAAACGGAGAGAAGGATTTATTGTAGCTTTCAATGATATTCCTCTTTTCCTAGCATAAAATTGTTTAGAAGTTCTAATATATATTAGAAACTCTAAGTCTTTTTCTTGAGCATTGTACTCCTTTAGCCATATTCTAAAAAAAATAAACAAATAGTATATTTGAGTCATTTTACGATCCTTCGAACTGGAATTTATATAGGATCGAATTTTTGAACGTTGGTATTTACTGAACATGCACATGTATCGGATGAATATTGTTTTTTTTTTGAGACAAAGAAATAAAGTAATTCAACTGGGAATGAATTTTTTAATATTCGACAACATAGAGAAGAAATATCATGTGAACCGTGAGTGACAATTACATTTTATTTTTGTTGTACCTTGTACGTAGTTTATTCCTTGTGCATACGTGACTACGTATTTGGATACCTCAGCAAAGAAGTATAAGTTCAAAATGGGAAATTCACTATCCATAAATAGTTTTGAAAATTCCTATCTACTCGGGTTTCTAGGAACTACATTCTTTCTTCAATAAGGCGGAAATATTTCTTTTCCTATGAGATACCAAAATGCTCACAAATATGTATGTTGATATTAAATAAATTCCCGATATGGGGGATTAAGTTGCTCTCTATGGGAGTTTTCCTTTTAACTAATTTTATTTTAGTGATACTTAATATAATATTAGGAAATCATGCATATATATCAAAACTATTAGGAAACTAATTTAGTACTCTTATTTGAAACTTTATAGTTTAACTGTAGTTTTCTTTCTGTTATGAAAGAAAAGAGAAAATGTCAAATATATATTTCGAGGAAATTATTAAAGACCATTAAAACACACACATACACTCAGACATATAATCATTCATCGCATACTATAATGCTATACCTCTGATTTATAATTAACAATATGTAGAGTAAAATTTATTTATGATGAAGGTTAGATGTTAAGGTTGGATTTTTAAGATTGTTATGTTTTACTACTATCATCATCAACGGTCAAAAATTAATCTGAATAAGTAAGCTACAGGTAGAAGGAGTCTCTTTTCAGACAGAGATGAAAAAGGAAAGATATTTAAAGACTCATAATCTCTAGAGACTAATTAGCCATGGAAACAACATTTGGCGGTGCTTTTTCTTAATCCCTAAAGAAGATCCAGACATTTCAACATAAGCAATCTTGAATTATTAAGAATTCGAATCTTGATTTTTCTCCGGGAACTAATTGTGTTGGTAAAAGGGGACTTATTTGCTCAATAAAGATCAAATATTATCTTTAATAAGTTTATTTAATCTTTGGCAAAATCAATATCAAAGTAAATTAAATACGTGGAATGGTCTAATTTAACCTGATTTCTTATAACTTCTATATTTATTCGAATCTAAGCCACACATTTTTTCCCAATGTTAATACTACTGAAAATCGAGTGCATCTCAGAATCGAAGGCGGAAAAATTTTTCTGATAGGGGAAATGGAAGATGATACTGAAGGTTAGAGCAATTACAAGTTCAGTTATGAAACTAAAAGCTTTTAAAACTGGTAAAATAATAATTATTTCTTATTAGTTCTCGTTTTAATTTCGTAAATATTGGATATCGATAAACCGTTTTTAATATTATTTCTTTTTTTTTTTTACAAACACGTGTTAAAAAAAATTTGGGGTGCAGTTTAGAATTGATAGTGGCTTAGATTCGAATAAATATGGCAATAAGGATTATTTATAATAATGAGAATTCTTACTTTGCAATCTTTAAGCAGCAGATTTCTTATATAACAGGATCCGATTAAAACAAATGAGCTGTGAATATATTCTAGTACAGTTCTAATTTCAGTGTGATGTTTCTAAAATACCATCTATATAATTCTTCTAGTCTCATCTATATCTCATTCATTACCCTTCTACTTATGTAATAATTCTTATTTGCACATTGTACATTTTTTGTGTGTGTACCAAATGAAGCTCATACATCAAACATCGTAAGAAGGCAATCTCAGAAGTTAATGAAAATAAAAAGGCGTGGAACCGTTATAAAGCTATTTCCAAAGTGAAATTATCATCAACTCATCAAGATACCTCAGACATTTTTCATCTTTTCGTAATTATTCTCTTCATTTTGTTTTAAGGAAGGTGTCCGATTTTCAAACCGCTGTGAAGTTAAAAGTCAATATTAACTTAGGGGAGTTCCATTTCAAAACGTTTCTCGCTTAGATATGATATAAAGGTTTTACTGATGGAAAGGGATAAATTTGAGTTAGATGGCTTGGAAAAATAGTTTCGTTGGCCGGAAACGATGTTAGTTTCTCGCAAAGATGAAGTTGGAGTATAAATAATTTAAATTTTATGGAGATTCCAGTAAGTTTTACATTTTACATTGACTCCGAAGTCTTTTAAGGTGTTTACAGGATTTACCTTTAAATACATTTCGCTTGATGAGAAATCATTTTTGGTATCCACATAGCTATTTGAAAATTTGTTTACACGTAAAAGTCTCTAATTTAGACTTGTATTTACAAAATTTCAAACTAAGTCTAAAGAATTTCATCAAAGCATTAGGTTTTGGTCCACAAAGGGCTACTTTAAAAAATATTTTTAATTAGGGCAGGAAATTTCAAGTTAGTATTGTATTCCAGAATCAAAATTGGAAATTGAAATATCTTAGAATCGGTTGTTCGTTTTTGATCAGTGATTTTTATTTGTATATTTAGGAATAGAGATGTGCTAAAAGAGAGTTTAAAAATATTTCAAATGCGTAAATGCATTTTTATTTTTTATGTTTTGGTTTTTCACTTAGGACAGTAGCCTTCAACTGCCTGCTCGTTTTAAAAAAATGTCTTTCTTTTAATATATCAAATAATACACTAATTTTATACCAAACAGTATGCCAATAAAAATTTTAAGCATTATATTAAAAATATGTTAATGCAAAATATTATTTATTCATTTTCTTAATATGCAATTAATCCAGTTTATGCAGTGAAACCCTTAAACAATCCTTAAGCTTAAATATATTTGTAGCAACTGTACTAATTTTTAAACTTACAAATGCAGTACCAGATTATCATATTTAGTTTATTTAATTCTTGAATGCAATTTTAAATTACATTTGTTAAAAATGTTTAACTACATTAATAATCAATGGCGATACTTATTAAAAGTTCCCAATGCAATAATATACGAAATTAACCTAAGAATTTCTGTTACATATAGGATTGTAAATAAAATCCTTTTATTACTGAACAAAATTATTGAATCTAAGTAGAATGGAACAAATGTAAACAGAGAGTCCCAGAAAATCAGGTAGACAGTTATGTTCTATTTACTCTTACTATAATTATTAACCAAATTTTTAAACTAATAATTTAAGGAATACTTTCAATTTATTGCTTTTAAGTTCAAAAATCAAATTTCATACTAGCTCAATCGAAAAATTAAATTGCTGTGATAATTAACTGAATACATTACGCAATTAAAATTTGCATTGAGGGGGTCGGGCACATGAATTTTTGAAAAATTATCGATTTTGACTTTTTTTCATTTTTTAAAAGTTCAATTATTTTTGCTTAAAATGATATATGATACATAGAAATACGATAATTAGAAGTATTTTTATTTATTTTTTAAAAGGAAGCCACTCTCATTGACAAATTACAAATTCTTACTTAAAAGCCTGTTTTCTCAAAATACAATATTTTTCCCTTTATGTACCTTTTTCTCAAAAACTAATTAATTAAAGATCCTCAAATTTGAGCATACTTTCAACATGTTAACACATTTTAATGGAGGGAATAAGATATATCTAGGGAATTGTTTTAGATAATGTATTTTTAAACTAAATTTTATAGAAAAAAATTTGTCTTTTTTAAGAAATTCATAATTATTTTAATTTTTAACAAAAAGACAAAACCCTCCATTTAAAGTCTTATTGATAGTACATATAACCTACTGTGGAAATTTCATCTATTTGCAGCAAGGAGTTTCTGAGAAAAAGGTACATAAACTTTTGTAGTTTAACATGGGCTCCTATGCCTGAGGAAGTGCCTGACCCCTTAAGCAATTACCAAGTTCTATCACTCCAAATCAATAAATCAAATTAAAATTAGATTACAATTTTGATTTGAATACTAGATACATAGTACATACTTTCCTTTAAATAATGTAAAATACGTATTTATAAAAATGTTTAAAAATTTGCAGTAAATATAAATTATTGAGGAAGATCAATGTATTTATTTATTTCATCTTTTACCATGTCTTGAAAAAAACTGTCTCATTTTTTTGCTGAGAAAGCATCTGAAATTAGTCTGGTCTGTAGAGTAGAAATTTTGGCAACTTTCAAAATATGTATACAAGTTTCTGCTACCAATATGAGTTTTCTATAAAAGGTAACGCCGAATTTTCAAAAATATGTTGGTGAGTGAAAGAAGGCAAATACTAAATACCATAAATTTGTTCAAATTTTAAAAAAAATTTTCTGAAAACACAGTATTTTATTTTTAAAATGTACCCCAACCGGTGATGGAGTTGAGAGTTATGGGCTTAAACTTTGATTACACGACGATAATTGTGTATATTAACCAGCGATCACTCGCGCGGGGTGTTCTGTACACCCCAGCAACAAGAAAAGTCTCCTACAATTCTAAAAAGAATGCGCAGAGCCACGATTTTTTCTGTAGCTGCCCATTTTAGGTCATTGAACCTTCAGGCCTGATGTAATCAATCTCGCTAGGACGGTCGGAATGTTATGACCTTCAAAAGTTTATTTGGGGTGCTGAGAACACCCCGCGAGTGATTGAGTTATGTTTTTGTACTCGAAGCATCTACGGAAGAATACGTTTTAATCTTTCCGTTTACATTTTTTTATCAAATATATTAATATACATGAATATTTTATTTAAAATTTCAATAAATGTGGTATAAAAATAATATAATTCTATAAAATAATTGTAAAATATAATTTTTTTAAAAAATTTTTCAAAACATTTTCCAGAAATTTTGACAAAAACTCAATGGGAAAGGGAGAAATAGCGACTTCGTGTAGTCTATTAGATACTGTATCAACAGATTGTCAAGATGAACTAAAAGAATTCGATGACTGCGTAATTTCGTAACCAAAGTTGGAGGGATGAAACTTGAAATTTGTAAATATTTATAATACCATTGATGGAATGTGCAGTATATATGATGTATCGCGAATATGTAACCTTTGGCCATTGCGAATATTTTATCATCTACTTAATACTGCAGGAATTAATGCTTCCTTTGCCTATCATTCGGTTCTTCCTGAAAATAAATGAGATATTCAATATTATTAAAGGAGATTAGAATGGATCTTGTTTAGCCACAGTGGGATATGAGATCGGATCTCCCAAACCTTAACAATACACTCAAAAGAAGCTTTACTGACACAGAATATAATAAAAAGGGCATTAATCCACCAAAAAAAGGGGCTTTGCACTGGTTGTCCACGGGTAAAAGATATAAAAATTATTTTTTTGTCTTCAATGTAAGAAAAATATGTGCTTAAAGCATATGAATACAGTCTGCTCTGAATGTTTGAAAAATGATTAAAATATTATTTTTCTACTTTTTACTATCCTTATCATTAATTGTAAAGTATATTTATTACTGGTATATATGTTTTATTTGTGGTTTATGAAAAAATATAAAATTGTGTACTTCAAAATGAAAATTTTGTAGGTTTAGTTTAAATTAATGCTAGTCTCATTTGAATGCAATAAATTTAACAATTTTGTTTGTATAATACAAAAAAAAATCTTGTACTTCATAAATATATATCATAATTGGCTTAAAAAAATTTCCATATTTAAATACACGTGTTAAGAGTTTGGGGTGTTCTCTACACTCCGCGAGTAACGACGGTAGAAAAACAGGCGCGAGTGACCGCGGGTTAAATAATATTGCAGTAGGTTAAAATCTCGTAGGATACGCACACTGGAAAAATATATGGAATACGCTTTTTTATTAATATGCTACATCACTCTATGCTTTAATCATTGCTTAAAATTTCTAAGGCATACTATCAATATGATTTAGGATTGCATCTGTAATACTTTTGGCTCTCTGCAAGCTAAGGTACTGAATGTAATTATCCAAGTAAATGTAAAGATGTGATAATTATAGTTCAAAATTAATATTTGAAGATTTACAGTTTTTTTTTTAATTTTGTATAACAAAACTTCATTTAAAATCAAAAGACAAAGTTTCAAATCTAGATTCCACAACAATCCCTTAGATAGGTAATTGGAGTAACAGCACCCTCTGCTTAGCTGAGCAGCTGTTGTGTAATATTAATTAAGCAAAATAGAAAAAAAAATGGTACAATACAATATCATTTTAATACCTACTTTAGCAGTCGTCAATTTCAATAATATCCCGATAGGGAATATTGAATTCCAATTAGTATGCTACAAGTGCAAACTAGTTTCTTAGAAAAAGTCTACTCTAAGCCAGTTTCCCTCTTCATATTTTTTGAGAAGTTACAGTTCTTCTATCATTGTTTTCATGCATATGTTATTATTATGTTGATTTGATGTTGATTATTGAACCTGTATTATGGTGAGTTCTTTTATAATGAAGGGTAAAACAAGAAAATAATACAAGAAAAAAAATTAGCGTAAATTCCTACTTCGTT
>BMAV01007305.1:169253-180809 GCA_019973955.1 Trichonephila inaurata madagascariensis
AATAAGGATGCAATATACATGTGATCAGTTATTCTTCAAACTATACAAATGAATTGTTATTTGTAACAGTATTACTCTCATGTACTTTGAAGTTTGATGAAACGTAATCTGAAGTTTCAGAAATGCAATTTGTTATATAGGGTTTCCTTAGAAGCTTAGTTTAGAATTCTTTTAAACGAGTTTTCCATGAATCCCATTTATCACTATTTTTCTCCCAAGAAACTCTAAGCTCTTTATCCATGTAAAGCATAAAAATTCCTTACAAAAGCGAAGCTTAAAACATTGTTTCCTGGTCTATGAACCAGACTCCTGCATGTGAAATATTGGCTCGAGATAGAGTCTTCAACAATTTGTTGTGTAATTTTAAATAGAAAATGAGTATTTGTCACTATTTTACACGTCTTTGTATTGATTACTGATTTGGTTCAAGGTATTTTTTGTGTGTTTGAGCTTTCATGAGTATTCTTTTAAATTTTTGAGATCTCAGATGGTATTTGGGAAAGTATATAAATTCATTCTGTCCTATTTCGAGTATTTTTATTGTAAAATATTAATTAAATTATTTTCAAAGTTTGAAAAGAGTACATTTTAACACCAATAGTTTACATAAAAATGTTTTTTTAAATTTATTTTATAAAATTTGTGAAGCTAAGTTAGTTGCTTCGCCATTGCATGTCAAAATTTTTGATTTATTAAAAAATTTGGTTGCTTTTTTCATTTTTGCGTTAAAAGAGAGTTGGGTTTATTTATAACGGATAGAAGGATTCTCTGGTTTCTTACATCTGAATTAAAATGTATTTCTGAATGAAACATGGAAAGGACCTAGGAAATAATATTTTCATCAAATATGTATGAAAAAACTAATTTTAATTATTTTTTTTTACATACTAGTTGCTCATATTTGAACTCTATTGTAGAATAGGTTCTTTTTCCTCTTTAAAATAATATACGTAAAGTTTAAGATCTTTGGTAGTTTTTTCATAAACTAGAACTTTTTTTATGTTTACTAATTAATTAGTTATTAAGGGGAAAATCTCGGATCATTCGAATACAAAATAAAACAAACTGATAAAATTAGCAGAAAATAAACAATAAAATGTATAAATTCCCATAGTTTTACTATTAGAGAAGTTACTCTAATCGAGCAGATCAATTCATTATTTTTATTATATAACATTTAGTGTATCAGTATTGATGAACCTTTTACACACACACACAAGCACTTGGTTTTCAAACAGGTACAAAAATAAAAAGAAAAGCTTAGATATTGTTCATATTTATGGTAATACTTTAACAACAGCAAAAAATAATAAGGATAATAACATTAAATGGAGAGGAAACCTGCAAAGTGTTTTTTGTCTTAAGCAACTTTTTTCTTGTAAAAAGGTAGGAATGTAACTGTGGTTCCTTCTAAATGTTATTTGATGTTTTTTTACACATCTTACTGTGTTTATTCCTCATTTCGAATTTACAGAATGAAAAAAAAAATGTGGAAATAAATGTTCTTTAAAATAAGAGAAGAGCTCGGATTTTAAGTACTTTCTGCTGTTTCATGGACGCTTCTTTTCACAGAGTTTTTCTTTTCATAAATTTTTGAATTTTCTTTTCTTTTTGATTGTAGCAATAAAGAATTATTTTCAAAAGTCTTTCCTTCCTGATGTTTTAGTATTATTAAAAATATTTTCTGTGTATCCTTTTTCATTTAATAATATAAAATTTTAATACATAATTTTTAAATTACTTTTCATCATAAACTTAAATATTTTGTTATTTCAAAAGAACTGTGAAACATACACATATAGAATTTTTACAGCAGTCCCTTTAATTTTAAAGAAGTAAATAGTTCTATCTGTGATGTAGGAAACATCGAAACAACTCATCTTTGACAAATTCCAGAAGAAATAGATGATTTAACACCCCTTTCTCCATCTATGTTTTAAAAGGCATAAAAGAAAATCCAGAAATCCTGATTTAGATTATTTAGATCAGTAACAAGTGATATACATCGCAAAAAGCAAAATAAGGAGAAAAGTTTTGATTCGAACATTAGGGATATATTTAAGATAATCTTTCATGTAAAGAAACAAAGATACGTTCAAGTAAGTTGATTACATAGTTTTTTTTTTTTTTTTTTTTAATAACTTTATAAAAAACGATTGCCCTTTGGCTTGAATGATTGAATTTTTTTGTTTTAACGAGAGGCATATGAGTCTCACAAAGATGAAGATGAAAAATGGTAAATTTCTCCGTCCCAGAGATAGATTTGCATCTCTGGAGCTATCAATAAAACCAAATATTTCCACAAAAAGGACTGCGTTGGGGTCAATACAAATGGTTGTACCTCTGTCAATACTGGCTCAAAGAATTTACAATTTTAGAGACAGACGACTGTTAAAGCATTTTGCTTAAGGTATCCGAATACGTTCGGAACCGTGATTTTATAAAAGCGCATAAATGGATAATTTTCATGATGTTTAGTGTCACTTAGATTAGAATACATGTATAAAATTGTTTTAAGGACCTTTTGACAAAAACAAATATTTAAATACAATATTTTAGCAAAAAATTAACTTCGAATAATCTTTTTTCAAAATGTTCTCCTTTTGTGAAAAATGCTTCTATTATAAAATTATTTTGACTATATATAGCTCCAACCTCTCTACAGAGGCTCAACTAGGAATTTTGAAAAATTCACATTATTTTCAGAGTTACCACCAATTGAAATAATTATTGCCATTTTTTTCTTAAAATTGCTCCCCTCTGTTGTCGTAAACTATGAATAAACCCACTTCTAAGTTATATATTTTAAAAATTCTAGTTGAGCCTCTGTAGAGAAGTCTGAGCTATATACAGGCAAAATATTATTCTAATCGAAGCATTTTTCACAAAAGGAGAACATTTTGAAGAAAGATTATTCTAAGTTAATTTTTTGCCAAAATAATGTATTTAAATATTTTTTTTTGTCAAAATGTCCTTAAAACAATTTTATACATGTATTCTAATCTAAGTGACATTAAATATCATGGAAATTATCCATTTATGTGCTTTTGCAAAATCACGGTTCCGAACGTAGTCGGATACCTTAAGTTTCGAACTCGAGAAACTCAAAGCTGAGTAGTATTGTATCTCGTAATGCACACTTACCAACGCTGAAAGATATCTTAGTTTTACACATATGCACATGGAATCTCTTATGATTAATAAGTACCGTATTTACTCTAACCTAAGCCGCCATCGATTCTTAGCCACACCTCACATTCTCAAAATGTTATTCTAAGAAAATGCGGTCATCTATTCTAATCCACACACCCTTTTCGCTACAAGTTTTTGAGAAAACATTTTTAAAAAAAATTGTGTAAAAGGTTCAACACAATATCCGGTACTTCAGAAATTTTAAAAAAATTAATGAGAAATAATAAGAGGTTAATAATTAATTTTTTACCAGAATTAGAAACTTTCAAATGCATGCAAGAACCAAAAATTATTTTAACCGCCAACATCATGTTTTAAAAATGATTTGTCACAGCTGATTTCGGATTTGGTGCCGGCGTCGCCGTTTTCTCACATTGCATCAACTTCCGTGCAATCCAAAGCACTTGTTTTGCTGCATTTTTTTAAAAAAAGAATGGATTATAGAACAAAATAAAATAATTTTTAAAGACTGTTGAACATTTGCAAGAAAAAATTATATGATTTTGTTTACGCCATTGACTTATATTTGTTTCATCCATGTCAAATTTTCAGTGACCACTGTTCTGTCTCTCTACTTTTTTTCTGTGAATAAAATTGCCCCTCTTTTTATACTTGCATCAAAATGAACTCGTATTGATGCTATTACTGATACTTGTGATATTTAGGTAATTAAAAGAACTCGTACACACAAAAAAAATTCTAAATGCGAGCAGACTGCTGTGTTTAGTATAAACGGATAGACTGAATACTAGAGATAATCTGCGGAATGGGACAAGTCATTGATGCAAAAGGTCAAAACGGACGGTTACATTTTTCCTTTTGAAAGGGGTGGAAATTCAATGTACCCCATCCAACAAATGTATTACCTTCGATTCTAAGCTGCACCCGATTTTCAGCAGTATTAACACTGAAAAAATAGTGCGGCTTAGATTCGAGTAAATACGGTATTTTGATTTTACATTTAGTAGAAAAATGTTTTCAATTTCACGATACCAATTTACGTTTAATTAAATATGATTAAATTTCCATTAATTCCATGTTCTGTGTTTATATACCCGTAGTGTTAAGCGTAACAAAAATATAAAAATGGAAATATATAAACTTCCTTATTTGTTACAAAATCTCCATCCCACCCGATGAAGTTTACCAAACCACTCACTTGTTCCGTTCATTTTCATGCTCGAAGCTATGCTATACATAAAAAAATCTATATGCTATACATACCTTTTATGCTATACATAAAAAAATCAAATATGTCCAGTTTTTTTTTCAAACCGATTAAAAGAATTAGTAGAGTTTTTTAATAAACAAAAAAAAACTTGATTATGTAATCGCTAGTTTTTTTCTATAAGATTAATACTTTTATTTAAAACTTATTAAAGAGATTCTTAGGTATTTTTTATGCCAAGCAATTTTTTTCACCTCAAAAATTCGGCTCTTGATTAGATTTTGACTTAAGTAATATCTCTCGAAAAATTCCTCACGTGTTTCATAATGCTTCGCGTAACCATTTTAAAACAATAACTTTAATTAAACTTATCAGTGAGCAAAAAATTAAATTCTTTAAGACTTAAGGGAATTTAAAGGCACATCAAAAGCTTAATACTTGGTTTTATTAATTATTCAATACTACGCAAAATAAATATTTATATTTTGTTTAGATTTAATTACTATAGAAAAAAGAATTAATGTTTTTTTTTACTTTCTAGATCAATAAATGAAATTTTAATTACTTAAATTATTTAAGAAACTATAAAATGTTTACTTGACTGAGTTGTTTTTTAAATTGATTATGTGGAGATTTTGAGTGAATTTAACTTAAATATGTATTTCATGTTATCAATTTTTAAAGAGGTTTATCTAACTTAGTTATCGGTAAAAAATTTAGTACCACTAATTGCTGCTCAAAAGCTACAAATATTATTAGCATTATCTACCTTATCTAAGAAAATTTAAAAATTTTATTATCAACTCCATTATCTAATGAACTATATTGTAAAACTGCAATGATAGAGATCCTACTAGTATTAAAGTTATCTTATTAGGGCAGTGTTTCTCAAACTGTGGGGCGCCCCCTCTAGAGAAGAGTGATAACCCTACGTGGGAGGGGGCGCAAGCGTAACAAAAAGTCGAAAATAAAAGATTATTAAAAAAAAAGGTATTAATTTACTAAAAGAAAGCAAAACAAACTATATTCTTGCATAACAAAATACGCATTACATTTTTTTATTGTAATCTGTTCCAATTAAAAACTTAAAAACTAAATGTAACATAATACTTTTCTTATTACAGTAAGACTTCGCTTAACGCGGGGTATAGGTTCCATCAAAGTAGAGCGTAATATGAAACACCGTTAAGCGAGGTTATCTCATCATGTAAATAATGGGATTAGGGGAAAATGGGTAGAAAATTGTGGTCAGGTATTTTACCATTAAGTTTATTAATTATGTTTTTTATAACAATAAAACAAAACTTTATTTCTTACAAATATAGAAACATAATAAATGAATATGCATATAAAAATAAATAAAATTCTAAGTCAGTATGTTTACATTTCAGATCATTCAGTCTCTTCTGTATTTCCAATTTTCTGCCATTTTATCAAGAAGGTAGATTGGCTTCATGGCATTTTGTGTTCAATTTCGTCGTCAATCCATATAGAAAGTCGTTTTTCCATTTCCTCTATTGTATTATTTCTAGAACGGGTAATTCTAGTTGCAGAGCTTGTCGTAGTTGCAGTTACCAATGACAGTATTTTTTCTTTATTCTTAAGAATAATCCTTATTGTTGAAGTTGCCAAATTCAATGCAGCACCAATTTGAGATTGAAATTCACCAGTATCTAATATTCTAATCACTTGCATTTTAGTTTCTAGTGAAATGCTTTTTTTATGCTTCATTTTCGTGTTTTTTACTATCACCCATGATAAAAACTAAAAATCACAATATTTGTCACTCAAGCAATCGTTATATTATATAAATTTATACTTACAATAACGTCAACAGTTTGAAATGATAAAAATACTTTCGTATAATACCGCCGGAAAAAAGACACACAGATAAACTGCTTCGGATATCGGGAAGCCTAACGCTGCGTGCTATTTCGGGGAATCTCACAATTCAAATAAAAAAGCGTTAAGCCGAAACAGCACTAAACGAAACAGCGTTAAGCGGGGTCTTACTGTACTTAAAATATCTATTACTCAAAAGTAACATAAGCAAAATTTAATACTTATTTGTTTATAATAAAGGTCGTTTGGTAACTTTAGTGTCTAAGTACCTTACTATTGCATTGAATACATTGTTATTGTATGAGGAGGGGAGCGCGATGAAAATTATGATTGAAAATTGAGTCGCAAATATTAAAAGTTTCAGAAACACTGAATTAGAGAATGAAATATCTTTCCCCTTTTTTATCACCTGGAAATACAATGGAAGTATATGCATTGTGGTCTTTTATTTAATTTCGAGAATTTATACACACATATATATGCTTTTCGGGCTGGTCAACGCGATGACAGTTCGAATTAGCATAAACACAAATGAAAACTCGTTGAAGCAAAATATTTATTTGCTACAATCAAAATCCAACACTACCAGCGTACTGACGTTTACATCTGTTAAACAATTGAGTTAATGCTATTAACAAAACGAAATATTTATTCATGAAGATCCGGATCACTCTGTTTCACTTCACAAGTGGCGAGGGATATCACAGCGCCACCACATATATACTTCATTATTTCTTCATAAATTCAATCTCTTTTCTTGGAAAAGATTTAAAGAAATGTTAGTTAAATCTACATTTTAAAGTGGCTATAGAAAAAATTAATGTGTTTTTCCTCAAGTCCACTGTTTGGTTTTCTGGTTTTTTTTCTTTTCAAAATTTATTGTAAACATTTTTTGGAAAAATCAATTTTTAAAACTCTAAGCTGCAAGAACATTATGCTATCCCTTTATATGTAACAATAGTCAAAACTACTCTGAAAAACATCCGAAAATTCATAAAATAAAGAAAAGGAATAATAGAAAACAAGTTTTTGAATAGAGAGAAAATAAGTTTAGTGAATACTAGATATTTGAAATCTAATATACCTGTTGATTCAAAATTAGTGTGACCAATTTTAAAGGCATATAACTATTTATGATGAATTTCTATCGTTTTATTACTGGTTTTATCTGTAAGATGAGACATTTAAATTATTAATTTAACATTTTTATGTAAATTTGATCCTCAAACCTGGAACGAAATTTTACAGTTTTTGAAGGATGGTTGTTCAAATTTTGTGAATAATATAGCATTTCAAAATCACAAAAAAGACATTTTTCTATTGTATTACTATATAAACTTCAAAATAAAAAATGGCTCGCAACCAAAAGCTCCAGTTAAAAAAGGGGAACGAAAGGAAGTCCGTAATAAAAAAGGGGGGTGGGGGAAGAAGTTGAAAAGAATTATCGCTGTAGAAAATTCTTTGCCTCAAAAACACATAGCAAAAAACTATAGATATAGCAATCGAAAATTTATCGTCAGATAAAGAAAATTGGCTATAAAAAAGTAAAGTTTCCAGTCTGTCATCAAATGTCTGTTAAGACAGTAGAAAAACGAAGAAAACGTTCTTGGCTGTATTTATTATTACGTAAAGGTAGATACAAAACATGGATAACTTCTGATGAAGCACTGTTTCATCTGTCATTCACAACTGGCAAAATGAAGATTCAATATATTTCAAGCAAAAAACGTCGCAAAGATGCAGCTGTTTTGAAAAATGCAAGTTGGTTGTCTGGTGTTTTGGTATGGACGGAAATGTCCTCTCAAGGCTTAACAAACCAATTTTTATGTAGAACCAAACTTTAAAATTGATGCTAAATACTATTAAAATAAAGTTTTGAAACACTTGGTCAAAGAAAGTAAACGTCTTTATCCTCAAGGAAACTTTGTTTTTCACCAAGATGCTGCACTAAGTCATACTGCAAAATCAACTATATAAAATGGCTGAAAGATTAAAATATAAATGCTCTACCTCCTTATAAATGACTATCACTATTCCTTGTATGTGTTCCTTGTGATTATCTTTTATGGAGATACTTAAAAAAACAATTAAATAGACATAAAGTAAGAGCCTTTCAAAAAAAAAAAAGAAAAAAAAGGGCTTAAGGGCTTGAAAAAGCAATTTAAGAGGGAAATCGAAAAATATTCCAAAAATGATTAAAAAAAACTCTTTTAGCTTAGCCAAAACGCTTACGAACAGTGTACTGTGCTAGGAGGAAACCACATTGAAAATTCCATGTAAATAACTTTATTCAATAAAAATTTATGATCCTCTAAAATTAGTCACACTATTTATGAATCAACGGGTAATATCTGATATCTCTTAAGAAACCATCAATTCTACATACGTTAATCTATTTAAACTTTAAGTACATCAAATGTGAGAGCAGAATTCTCTAATAATATGAATAAATTTTGACATTTTTACCAAGCTCTAAATTTTAAATTAAGATCAAACCGTTTGCAAAACTATACTGTATGTCTGTTCCGAAGGGGATAATTCAGCGTTTCTCAAATTATGGGGTGCTCCTCTCTAGAGGGGCTTGATAAATCTAAGAGGAGGCACGAGCATATTGAAAAATCGAAATAAAAGATTAATATTTTGAAATCATTAATTTACTGAAAATATACAAAATACATTCTGACATAATAAAAATAAAATAGACATTTACACTGATATAATACACTTACAAATGTATCAATACTGCACAAGGCATTTTATAATTAATTTAACAATACTGTTAAGAACAATTTTAATAATTACTAGTGATCCTAAGGGGTTTTCGTGTATAAAATTATTTACAATAATTAACACTTATCTAAATAATTTGTGCAGTTTATAATTAGTCCCTTAACGTGAAAGTACGTGAAGTAAAAGTTACGTGATTCGCTCCCCAATGCCGCCGTATTCCACGTAGGCGCTTGTATGTGATGCATTGGGAGGAAGGAATAAAAATAAACAAATATTCTGAAAGAAGTAAATCCTTCGTAAGGTACTTTTATTATATTCAAAGCCTTCGGAATAATTTTATGGATAGCAGTGCACAGAAAAGGTCATACTTTGGAAAGACGTATACATACGTCCGGGACAATTAACATTTTGGCTGAGCAAGACGCTTCTACACCCCGGTGGCCCTTAAGAGGTTAAAGTCGTATTGTAGCTATAGCTTCAAAGTATAGTATTATAAAATTCAATACATTATTATTGTATGAAAGAGGGTGAGATGAAAATTATAATTGAATATTGGGTCGCAAATAATGAAAGTTTGAGAAGCACTGGGCTATATAATTTTATTTCTTTGCATTGTGTTTCAATAAAACATAAGCTAGAGGAATAATACAGTTTCTACATAAAGTGGCAGAAGTATATTTTATTTATTAAAAGTAATGTACTATAGAGTAAGATTATTAAAATGAAGCACACACATACATATGAAAAATTAGGATTTTAAGATGTATTTCTATCAAGATCGATTCAGATGTCTTTTAGAAATAAATATTGCATTTCTTCCTATCTATTCAAAATACGAAATATCTCATGCTCGGAAAATTTAAGAAAAAGAAAAATACTAATATTACCTGCATATTGATTTTCCCTTTCCTACATGTTTATGCATTCATTCTTAAAATGTTTTTTTGTGCTTCAAGTAAAATTATATGTCGATATTAGGCTCACATTTTATACCTAAAAGATTACCTACATTTAAATATTAAAATTTTTCGATTTTGACTTCGCTCGAATACTATAAAAATGAAAAATATTGTCAACTGTTATATTATTTTTCATGAGAAATAAAAGCAAACTGGAAATTTTATTATACATCTGTTACAAAGACAATTATTAAATCGATATTTTTTAAAGAACTGAAATGTAGACATCAAAATATTAGTAACAATTTTTGTATTCATCTATACATTAAGTAAAAGTTTGAGACAACGTACCAAAAATTCACTTATCTTGACTGATGAGTCATTTATCCTATGAATGCATTACTTCCATACAATTTATATACTTGTAATTATGTACTATCTTTATTTAGTGTGTCACTGAAATTATGACAAAATGCATCAGAAGCAGTAAATAATTTGCGAAAAGAATAGTAATAATAGAAACAAATTATTTAAAAAAAATTGTTACACTTGAGAATTCTCATTAATAAAATCAGTGTATGTGGTATTCCTTAGATATATTTCCGCGGTTCACATCTTTAAGTCTAAGGTGATGTTAATTAAACTTTGAATGGTGTTTCATCTAGCTTCTAAGAAATTCATGTTCTGTAACAGTAAAAAAAAAATATTGTATTTAATTCGTTTAATCATAATGCATCAATTCACTAATATCAACAAGACTCAATAACTCTCTTAAAAGTACTCATTTTTCTATTAGGTAATGAAAAAGAACTATGACGAACTGAAAAAAGATAAGGTACAAAGATAAGGAAGGAATTTTATTCACATTGAATTTCTTCCAATAAAATCTAGCGACATAATTTAAAAAAAAATTTGTAGGGATTTCAACTGTAGTATTTATTCTAATTTTGTATAGTTGTGCAAAATCTTTACTCAAAATTCCCACTTGAAAATTATTTTTTTTTATACGAAATTATCATAACTATTGTTATTTAACATATTGATATACAAATACATTAATAATAAAATAATGCAAAAATTAAAATCAGCAAGTTAAGTTTTATAATTGTTTTACTATATATCTATACCTGAAATTGTGCCTCACACAAATTTGTTGTTACTAATGCCACCCGATCAGTAAAGGCCAGATCGAGGCCCACGAAATTCATCATGGTAAAGGGCTAAGTGACGCCTGTCGTCGCACAAATTTAATATATATATGCTTTATTAATCTCATGTGAGGGAACAATTTTTAATTGTTTATGGCTAATTTTATTCCAGTAGAATTCTAATGAGGGTTATTAAATCCTAGGTATAATTGTGAAAATTTCAAAGTTATTTAACTAAGTTAACGTATTACACTTAATCATAGAAGTTCTACATTGGATAAAAATGCACGATGTTTTTATATGCAGACTGCATAATTTGCAAAAACTACTGTAAGAATCTAGTAAAAACCAGATTCATAACAAGCAGATTAATATATTAGCAATAATTTAGTATAATTGAAAAAAAGATAGTTATTTTAATTAATTATAATGATAATTTTTAAGTAGTTGCAAAGGTAGTTTGTATTGGGCTGCTCACAGGAAAATGACCTACACGGCCTCTTCCTCAACATAATAAAAAATCATCCTATCATATTTAGATCCTATCGTATTTAGATCTTATCATATTTATATTATA
>BMAV01007305.1:189835-204837 GCA_019973955.1 Trichonephila inaurata madagascariensis
TGTTAGTAAATCTTATAAAGAGATAAAAGATAAGATTTTTATAAGCTGCCAAATGTTTATTAGTATGCGGATGCTGTAATCATAGTTATGGTAAGAAGACAGTGTATGAGCTGTTTATTTGGAAAAACCCAAACCCCTTTTCTGAAAGAATCAAAATAGTTTTTTAAATATTTACATTTCTACATTATCTTCTCGTTTTGAGGGAAATTTTCACATAATATTTAAAGCTATTAAAATTTTCTAAGAAGAAATTTAGCAGGGCAATGGAATTTTTACTTGAAAGTGGTTTGAGCTATATTTTGAAAATTTGAAAAGGATATGATGCACATAGTATGCAGTAAAAAGTTAAGAAATATAGGTTTTATCATTTATTCTTAGAGTAAAATAATTTGATTGCATCTGAGAATATTATTCTTGCAATAATAATTCCTCTATATAAATAATTTTAATGTGATACATCAATATAGCCAAGCATGTAAGTAAGTGCAAAAAAATGATAAAGAATGTATTCAACCCGACTCTATGAGTGTACATTCTACTTTTCTAAATTTTTCAGATAATTTCATAATGGACCCGCCTTTACGTAAAGTTTTACAATTTTTTGTACGAATACTGTTCCTCAAGAAGTGTATTTTTCCCCGTCCATCCATCTATCAGTTTCAGGAGCACCTTTTTAAAATAAAATTTCTATTTTATCTTTAGTTTGTTAAAAAAAAGTAGCAGACAATTCTTATATAAATTATAAATGGAAAAAATAAATTAAATCAAGAAAAAATAATAGTAAATCTACTTTCCTTTCAGTATAAAATATTCTGCAAAATATCAGAGAAAAAGGATGTACTACATAAGTATAAAATTTACTACCTAGACTAAATTTTTTATATTTGAATACAGAACACTCTCAAGAGACCAGGAAAATTCATTCAATAATATTGAGTTGATGCCAATATACAAAAATTATTAGGTAAACTCATTATTTTTAAGAAAATTAATTAGTTCATAAACATAATAGTTTGTATAAAAGAATTTTTCTTAAAATACAAACTTAAATATAAATGAGATAAAATATTACTATAGTTGGTCAACTTTAAGGTAATACACGTCCATCTCCTTATAAATATCTCTATTATACTGAACTCAGTGGCTCAACAGCCCATGAGGGTCAAGGCCTACTGTGTCTATCTCAGTTTACGTGACCTTATGCGCTAGGGTGCATGTGCAGATATTTCGGTCAAGTGGTCAGTCTGACGTGAACACCCCAGCTTTTAGCTCCCAAGCAAGCTTGGGACTCATTTTCGACCCACTGAAGGGATGAAAGGCTGAGTCGACCTTTCCCACCCCGAGATTTGAAACACGGACCACGTGTAAGCGTGATGCATTACCACTCAGCCACTGGGCTTCATCTTTGTTATAACTAATACAATTTTCTTTAATGGACTTCCCCCATGTGACGGCCTCTTTTTTAAGTGTTCTTAGGAAATTTTTTTTGACGACCTCTAAAAAGATAGAACATTAAATTTTTTATCATTTATTTATAAATGTTTTAAGAGTATTTATATAAAGTTTTAGCCAAAAATATCCAATAGAACGTGATTTATAGAGCTCTGAACGCACCCACCTTTAAAAAATGGACGTTCACTTCCTCCACGATTCTGGCTGATTGGCTTATCTGAAAAAAATATTTAACGGCGTTAATCTATAATCTTAAATGCACCAAACGAACTAAACTCAATAGAAAATATTAAAGATTGAATTTTTGGTAGACTTCTGAAGAAAAGTTTCGAATGTTTTTTTTTGTTATGTTATGTTTTTGTTATAAAAAATAGAAATATTTTGAATTTAGGAATGGTCGTAGTTCATATGGTGCGTATATATATGTTGAGTCTACCCGATACATTTAAAGTCATTCGGTCAAACCATTCTTGAGATATGACGGAGGAAAATTTGGAAAAACACAGTTTTGAGGAAACGCGTTTAAAGTTTCAAGACCGATTAAAACAATGAAAATTTTAACTTAGCGCTACAAACAGCTGCTCTTCTAACACATGCTTCTTTATAACGACTTCAAAGTTTAAAAAAAAATCACTTTACCACCGTATTCTACATATGTAAAGGAAGAAATTTATGAAGGGAAAAAAATTGATTTTTTGAAACCATCACATGGGTGAACCTTCTTAAGGTATCCGACTGCGTTCTGTGAACCATGATTTTAAAAAAGCGCATAAATGTATAATTTTCATAATATTTAGTGTCACTTAGATTAGAATACATGTATAAAATTGTTTTAAGGACATTACACGACAAAATTTTTTATTTAAATACAATATTTTGGCAAAAAATTAACTTAGAATAACCTTTTTTCAAAATGTTCTCCTTTTGTAAAAAATGCTTCTATTGTATTAATATTTTGCCTGTATATAGCTCAGACCTCTGTACAGAGGCTCAACTATGATTTTTGAAAAATTCACATTATTTTCAGAGTTACAACCATTTGAAATAATTATCGGCGTATTTTCTTAAAATTTCTCCCTTCTGTTTTCGTAAAACATGGATAAACCGACTTCTAAGTTATGCATTTCAAAAATTCTAGTTGAGCCTCTGTACAGAGGTCTGAGCTGAATACAGGCAAAATATTAATACAATAGAAGCATTTTTTACAAAAGGAGAACATTTGGAAAAAAGGTTATTCTAAGTTAATTTTTTGCCAAAATATTGTGTTTAAATAATTTGTTATTGTAATTCTATTCTTAACCCAATTTTATATACATTTTCTAATCTAAGTGACGCTAAATATCATAAATATTATCCATTTACACGCTTTTGCAAAATCACGATTCCAAACGTAGTCGGATACCTTAAGAAATAAATTAGTCAGAGTATTAAATTTGGAAAACTATTTTTATAACACTATTTAGACCACATATATTATAAACTTTTATTACATCATTAACATCTATTGAGCCAGTGAAATGCCCAAAATTACATAGATATATTACTAGATCACTCTAAGAAAAGAATATTCATTTATAAATGCAAAATTCAAAAGACATTTATGATTCTTTTACTAATTATTGATTGGAAGAAGCGAACGAAAGATAAAATGGGTGCAATATACACATTGATTTAAAAATGTACTTTATAACTATAAACCACATTGTGTGTTCAACAAGAGGCTTTCCAAGAATTTCAAATTTGTTTACCTATAACAATCAGTGTTTGTATAGAAATTGAGACATCATTTTATAGATAGCCAACGCTTGTAATTTATTCCTAGAATTTTGAACGGATTTGAGACATTCATTTGAGTAATGATTTCACCACTCTCCATTTCTAACTAATTGTTTTAGGCAAGGAAAATTCTCATTGCTCTTTCAATATCGCTTTCTAAGTTTCCTTTGAAGCCCTCTTTCAACAAGCAAAAATAGACTGGTTGATTATTGTGTTCAAAAACAGCATATTGTTCATAAATGCATTCTACTTAACAGGGCCATGCAATGAAAGCTGTCTGTTTACCTTTTACAATAAGGATAGCCAGAATAATATTCAGTTTCTGGTAACAATAATATTCCCGAATGAATTTCAGGAAATATATTAAATTATTGCTTAAGTAACTGATTTTGTTCTTATAAAAAGCTAATATTGAATTATTTTTAATTAGCATACTCGTTGAAAGAAATGAATTTCATTTAAAACTTGACTCAATTGTCTGACTTGATTTGTTTTCTTGAACAATTTAGACATATAGAACAAATATTTAATTGATTCTAACCCTAAAACTAAAACTCAATACTTCGCATAAGGTGAAATTCCCAGATAACAACTGTGAAACATGAAAAAATAATCTTTACGACAAATACAATCCTTTTCAATGTCCAGAGATAGTGTATATTTCTGTCTCTTTTTTAATAAAATACACATTTGGCAATGACATTTTGAAATCTATTTGAAAATGTACAATTTTCTGAATGCTTTTTTTTTATTTGCTTCAAAGTTATATTTTGTCCTTGTCAAGTTATATACTTCAACCTGACAATTTATTGGGAAAAAAAATTCTGAAATTATTTCTAATTCAGCTGTGTTCTACTTCATATTTAAATACATCAAATGTATGCATATATATATATATGTATATAAAGTACAGCGAATATTGTTTCTTTCTTAAAACTTAGGGTAGTTTTCCCTTATGAGTTATATCAAAGCTATGTAAGCATTAATCTCTTCTTATTTCCCCATATTCATGCATGAAAAAAAAATGTTTGGGTAGTACAGTTTTCTTTTTTCCAGTACTCATATTCGTTTATTCTTTGCATAAAAAGTTCATCCCTCAAAGAGTTATCTCACTGAGAAAGGAAATATTTTTATTATTTTAAGGGTTGGTCAAAATTATGCATGACTTCAAAAAGTAAAAACAATTAATAGTTTCCTGATTGTTAAAAGCTGCCTTGTGAAGGGTATTTCTCATATATTTATTTTATTCAAGTTATTTAATTAGGAGTCATTGTGTAATATAAAAGTATAAAAATAATTATGCTTTCCGTTATTAACTTTTGTACCGTTATAACAATAAAAGAGTCTTTTAAAGGTATTTTTCCTAAAGAGAAGAAGAGAGGGTGAGAGATGCTTAAGACCCAATCGATGGTTTTCCGAAAATGTTCTTCAGTGAAATTTCCATTAAACATAATGATGTTTGCGTGATTCTATTCGAAAACCTTACTGCATTTTGACGTTGTGTTTACAGGAAGCAAAATTTTCGAAGGGTTCTATTATCACGCATTGGGTTTTTTTATAGGATGTCAAAGCAGAAGAATAAATAAAAGATTAAGGGAACATTACAAAGTGCCACAATCTTAAAAGAAAAATTTGTAAAATGGTGAGGAGAGAAACACATTTTCATTTCTATGGTCTTCGACGTTTCTTTTCTTTCCCACCGATATATCTCTTGTTAGAACTTCTTTTTGAATTGGTACTTCGGACCTCATGGCTCAAATCAAATAGGTCGTTAAGGTATCCGACTACGTTCGGAACCTTGATTTTAAAAAAGTGCATAAATGGATAATTTTCATGATATTTAGTGTCACTTAGATCAGAATACAAGTATAAAATTGTTTTACGGACATTTTGACAAAAAAAATTATTTAAATACAATATTTTGGCAAAAAATTAACTTAGAATAACCTTTTTTCAAAATGATCTCCTCTTATGAAAAATGCATCTATTATAATAATATTTTGCCTGTATATAGCTGAGACCTCTGTACAGAGGCTCAACCATGATTTTTGAAAAATTTGCATTATTTTCAGAGTTACAACCATTTAAAATAATCATCGGTGTTTTGTTCTTAATATTTCTCCCCTCTGTTGTCGTAAAACATGGATAAACCCACTTCTAAGTTATATATTTCAGAAATTCTAGTTGAGCCTCTGTACAGAGGTCTGAGCTATATACAGACAAAATATTATTACAATAGAAGAATTTTTCACAAAATGAGTATATTTTGAAAATGTGTCAATCTATGTTCATTTTTAGTCAAAATATTGTACTTAAATAATTTTTTATTGTAATACTATTCTTAAAACAATTTTATATGCATTTTCTAATCTAAGTGACACTAAATATCATAAATATTATCCATTTAAACGCTTTTGCAGAATCACGGTTCCGAACGTAGTCGGATACCTTAAGCGAACTTAAAATTTAGACCAATAGAGAAAATACTAGAAAGAATCTTAGAAATTAAATCAGAAATCTGTTATTGGGCTTACATACATACATTGTCTACTTACTTTTTCTTATGATATTTCAAAAGGTAATATTATATAGAGATAAACATTTTTGAAAAAAATAAATTTAAATGTAATCGTAACAAATAAATAGTTAATAAACTATTTACAATATTATTTGTTTGATTAACACAAATTTCAATACTCAATGTAATTATTTTTTTTTAATTTAATCCTGTCTTCCTAGCAACATTTATTAAATATTACATGTATAACTTGTTTTTATTGTTGAGTCACCTTGTTTTCAATATCATTGCCATTATTTTTCTAATGTTATCTATTATATCAGTATTGTAAAGTTTTTCAGTCATTTAGAACGACGATAATCGTCTCTAACCTGTATTAAATATGGTAATTATTACTGTTCCTTCTCAAAATCAAGCGTTCCTTTAGAAAAATGTAATATGTTTTGTTTGTAAATAAATGCGTATATTTCAATACTTTGCAGAAATTTCATATAATTCTACGCATTTTGGTTACATATATATATAATATCCACAATAAGAATATAATGCATACAAATATTTATAATTCGAAGTTTAACTAGACAGTTATGTTAGATATTAACCACAGTGTACAATAGCTAAATCTTTACCTTAGGAACCCAGAATGCATGTTTAGATAATGTATCATGTTTTGAGGCCAGCCAACTTACACCTGTAATTTGCTTATACTGCTGGGCTATAGAGAAAGAAGGATGTACTATAAATATGTCTTTATTAGAAGATAAAATACATTAATGCTACTAATACACAAAATTATAACAGGAAAAATTAATAAAAACTACTTACTTAATGTAGAAATTATAAAATATTCGTATAAAATATTATTGAAATAAATAAACACGCCACACCACAGCATATGTGTGTGTGTTTACAGCTTATAATTATTTTTAACAATTATAAATGTTAATAAATATCTCAGTTACAAACTTAGTTAAAATACAAAAGTTATACAAAGAAAATTATGTATCATTTTGTTGAAATATGTAACAACCACTATATTGATAAAAAAATTTTAAAGAGAGTTTCATGCAAGGATATTCCCCTTTTTAATTTACGTCTAATTTTCTAAAATTGATTACAGAACTTTTATAATAATACAAAAAAGTATTTTTATGTTTGAAAAACGATTGACAAAAAAGTGTAAGCAATATTGTTAGAAATAGATTTAGTGCTATATTACCTAAAAATATATATTCAATTTTAACGCATTTGTAAATAAATAATATTTTTTATTTATAAAGCATGCTATTATTGATATAAAATTTAAAGTATAGTTTTAATTATTCAACCAAAAAGTCTCTGTATTATTTACAAAGAGGTCAAATTTAGGAATTAACGATAGGATACAGAGAATATGTAACTCTATCATGTTTGGGAAACTAAAAGGAAACCTTGTTATTAAATTTTGTTTCCATAAACTTACTAATTTTCTTGTTTACTTGTAACATAAGAGCAAGTTAGGCATCGAAAATAGGGATAAGCGAGGAAACGTTTAATGATGGATGGAAAAATGAAATAATAGATTATTTATCATTTGTTTTCATCTAGTATAATCTAACACTAGACTAATGAGGCTAATAAGAATCGGTTGCAAAATAATTTTCTTACATTATTTTGTAGGAAAAAAGAGGAAACCTTAAGTTCAGTATTACTAAAATAATGAATTATTAGGAAGTTTACGAACTTGAAAACGAAATCTGATGTTGTTTTCTTAGATGAGATATCATTAAATCTGTTATTCGTCGTTATAGGATATTAAAAGGGAAAATAAAAATTGATCCCTGAATACAAAAACAGTATAATGATTGGTTTATTCGAGATTTTGTAACACCAGAAGTAATGAAAATAGGATTCCAGTATTAGTTTAAACATCTAATACTTCCGTTAATGAGATGAGTCACATGCTGAAAAACAATTTTCTTATAAACAGTTTCTCCTATATTTAGAGGACCGGATCAACTTAAAGACAAAACAGGGCATTTATAGCCAAGTATTTGCTAATCAAAAGATGTTTTCAAGAGATGGGTATAAATTTATGATCTCTAATTTTTGTTAAATCTTCATGAAATGAATTTTTAAGAAACTTTTGGGATAAAATTCAATAGAAAAACTTTGAATGCACGTTCATATTCATTAAAAAAATGTTTTGAAAAATATTTATGTAATTCTATAGGTACATATATACTAAAATGTTTCGTCGTTTATTCATGCAGAATCAAACTGTTCCTGATGAGACGTACATAGTTACATTTCTTCTTGTTAATTTTTTTAAAAAAAAAAAACATTTTCATAAGACTTCTCATATTTAAACATAAAAGGAGTTGGACACTAGGGCTTTTTAATTGAATCGTTAATTTGTCTGAAATAAAAAAAGAAAAGAAATTTAACTTTAAAAGAAAAAAAACACACACACACACATTTTAACTCTCTATATTTTTTTCTTTTGGAGTAAGTGTTTATTGAAGTCGCGCTATAAAGAAACACGAAGATCTTTTATGAAAGAATTGTTAATTTTGAACCTTGGTCAAATGACAAGGACGACACCAGAACTGGAACATCCCTCTCTAAGCAACCCCACCACGCCACTGAGAGGAATTTGTGCCTCAACAAATTTAACGTTTATCAACCCACTTCTCTCTGAGTCTTCAATGGCATTCGGGCTCAATTTTTTTCACATTCAAAAGAAATACTCCAAATCAGTGAAACTCAACCTGCGGCCCACCGAGCCATTTTAAGTGGCCCGGTGAAGGCCCATTGTTCTGAAAAATTCACTTATTTAAGAACATTGTATTAAAAATTGCGTGGGAAATTCTTTGTCAAGAAATCAAATATATTCATTTTGCTTTTTGCTGTCTGTATCGTACTGGTACGAATTGATATTCTTTTTCTATTTGCAACGGTTACGGTTAGTGATAACAGACAAGAGTAGAGTAGCGACAATTTTATATGTGGAACTAATTTTTAACAATCTTTTATATATTATATTCGAAATATATAATATAAAAATATTTGAAGAAAATAACGTTTCAAGACGATTGGAAGGTTGACTATTTTGTAATGAAAAAACAATGATCAGTTATTGTTTGATTTGTCACGAAAGTGCTGTATTTATACTAATAAACCGGAATCATTCAATGACACTTTTCCACGAACATCTCTTGCAAGAGGGGATAAATAGGCTTTCTTGAATATTCCTTGCAACAGCAACAAAGTGTTTTGCGAGTGGTAATATCACAACGGTAACAAAGACATTCTATGAAGTTTGTTATATTATTGGTAATCATATGAAACCGTTTACTGATGCAGAAATTATGAAGGAGTGTTTCTTAAATGCTTCTAATTTAGTGTGAGTGGCAAAAATAAAGAAATATAAAAAAAAACAATTATTAAAAAAGCAAAACAGGAGTTATAATATTTTGATCAATTTTCCAATTTTTAAATTTCAAATGTTATCTTGGTCTTAAAGCATTTCTTCTCCCCTCCCTTCATTTATCCTCATGTTGCGGCCCGCGTGAAATAACTGACAAATGTATGCGGCCCGCGTGAAATAACTGACATATGTATGCGGCCCGCGTGAAATAACTGGCATATGTATGCGGCCCGCGTGAATTAGTTGACATATGTATGCAGCCCACCACCAAAAAAGGTTAACTACCCCTGTGCTCTAAATGCTCCAATCACTTCACACAAAATATCATTTTAAATAAATGACTTAAAATTAAATTTGTGAGTGAAAAAAGTTGAGTTTTTATATACCAAGAATAAAGTGAAACTTCTACCAAATTTTGGAATACTCAACTAAATTGCAATGATTTTTTATGATTAAGTAGTTATCACTGATGTTTTTAATGAATTACATTTTAAAGAATATAGCTGGATAATTGTTGCATTCTTAAAATTAATTAATTGTATTTGTTATATATTGTTGCATTTTTGGTATTTGTTTCTTCAATTAAGTTAATGCAAGAATACACAGAAAAGAGAAACTTAAGTAAAACATCCTAATCGAAACAAGAGATAAAATGTATAATTATTATGCAAAAAAATATTTATTCCCATCAAATATTTTAGCAATCTACATACATGGCAATAATTTCTGCTCTTAGATAAGATCTGGTTCGTTTTGGAAGGAAAATGCGAAAAATTCGTTCAATATTTGCTCTTAAGATTAGTTCATAATTCTCATAAAATACTTTTAAAACTTTTTTCTTGAAGTTATTAAGTCCATCTCATGGGGATTGGTATGATGACCTTCAACATTAACTAAATGTTATAATTTTCAAACAAAAAAAAGTTTGGAAGAAAATTAGATAATCAAGGGCATATAGGTTAATCATTTTGTATAAAGAACAAATAATTTATCCTGATGAGTAAGGCAATCGCTTCTTATCATCACTTTTTTATTTTGTTATGGGGGCTAAGCTTCTTTGAATTAAAAAGTCGGTAACGAAAATTTCAGAACATCTTCCCAATAATTTTCTAAGCGTTTTAATGGAACTGTTTTATGCATTTATATTTTCATTGGAAAACTCTGTTAAAAATTAGTGATCAAGATTAAATCTGACAAAGAGATGAGTTATAAAAATTTGATGATTTCTTCATATCATTAAGTATTTATTAAAATAACAATAGTTTAAATGTATGCAAAACGTAGTTACGATCTTAGGCTTAGGGTTTCTTATATTTAATCATAAAAAAATACGATATTACAAGGGATTTTATTGTCTTTTTTTGTAATTCGGACACACATGATTTAAAACAATAATATTGTGAAAAAGAACACACGATTCGAAGCTGAAAATATTTACAAAATCCAAAAATTGTGTTATTTTCCAAAATTTCGTTTGAACTTAATGTTTTCATTGATATTGTTATCAAAAAGATATGCAAAAGTTAATATTTAAATTACGCCTAATTGGTATTTAAGACATAAATTGTACAGTATTTAAATAAATGTATATTTTGAAATATATATATCAAGGAAATTTTGCTGATAAAACCATATGATAAAATAAAAAGAAAAGTAGTGAAATTTTCCTGATCATACTTTATATAAATATCCGAATTAAATAGCATTCGGATTTTCATTTGACGTGAATTCAAGAGACAAAAATAAATTAAAAACCCCCCCCCCCAAAAAAAAATCGATATTACTTCTTTTTTATTGTTTTTAATATTTAATAACTAAACTATATACTTATGATATATCTCAATGAAAGAACGGTAGTTAAAATAAATATCGCTCAATTAAATAATATTTGAAATGTAAACACACATGAACAAATTAGATGAGGGGAACAGAAATAATTTAAAGTTAAAGTGAAGCATGAAGTTTATGGGTGTGAAAAAGATGCCATCTTATACAGAATACGCTTTGTCATGTCAAATCATAAATAAATGATTTAGCATGTTACATCTGAATCATATATATATATAGTATAATAAAATAAAACAAGGTACCAAGTGAAAAAGTTGTATAACCTACAAGGCCAAAGAAGAAAGAAATTGGAGTTCAAGAGACATAACATATGTAGATACAAAAAAAGTCTTGGGATTAAAATGGAGACCTATTTATTTTGTTTTCTAAAGCTGTCTCTGAATTAGACCAGCGATTTAGGGTTAAGTCACTTTATGGTATCCACCTTCACCGTATATTAAAACATTTCTACGTTATAGAAAAAAAACAGAGCCATTTTTAAAAGTTAAGCCTATTTCTAACACACGTGGATGATAAAACAGACAATAAAGTAAAATGAAATTATGAAAAGAGAACAATAATGTTTCTCTCATAGAGAGGACTATTAAAGAAAAACTCTATAGAAAAAATTAGGAAAAAAACTTACATGTAAAAATGAAAACCGTAAAGAAATGTGAAGACAAGCATCTCATGCAAAAACTCCAGGGCCAAATGATGTTAAAATAGAAGTGTTAACACAAGAAGTAAAAAAAAAAAATAATAATAATAAAAAAAACACTGGCGCCGCCTAGATAAATATTTTGCAATTAAACTAAGCACAAAAGATATTTTAAAATTAAACCAATCATAAGATAATTTAAATAAATTAATAATCTTAATTAAAAATAGAGTTAATATATAACATAGAAATATACTTAAAAATGAATTTACTTGAATAGTTGATTTCCAAGCAATTATTGCAGAATTCTTTATAATTGCATTGTTTTAATACATTATCAGTAATTATATCATTGTTTCGTTTTATATAATTTAAGATAATATTTCTAAATATTGATAGGTGTAGGTTACTACACCAGAATGGCATTTTTATAATGTTAAAATAAAAAGAGTCTCTTTTATCAAAAATATTACTTATTAGCAAATTATTCTTAACGTTTAATTGAAGGTACACACACACACACACACACACACACACACACACACACACACATATATATATATATATATATATATAAATGTGTGTGTGTGGAGGTGCTTGTGTTTGTATGTATGAATTAAATAATAAGTTTTAAACGTTACAGTCGAACTAGTTTTGGGGGAATTATAGATAACATACAATTAAAAAAAGATGTTTTTACATTTTTAATATATTTTAGATTTTTGAGGTTTTAAAACGTCTGTATTGGAAAATAAACCATCATAGAAGTGTTACAGATACAATAAAAAGTATGCACTTAGTGCATTTTAGTATTATTTGCATAATAAATTCATTATTTCCCAAAGAAAACAGAAAAAAATAATGCACACAGGAATTTGCTCCAAGTAAAATCTCCAAATATTTGTAATGTTATTTATGCATATCAATATTTATGCATAACGGATCACTTTAAGAAAAGCCTTTAAAAGCAAATACTACTTAAAATATTTTCTTTTAGTATCCATAAATGTTGAAGTAAGTTGAAGGATCTAAAATATTTCATGAAAGATTTTGTGAAATTTAGAATTTCACAATGGAATTACACTCCATTTCATTTTGAAAAAAGAATAAGATTTTTGTGTATAATGTAAATATAAGTATAGATTAATTAAAAAGGTATCTTGAAATGGGTTTTCAGATTGAAAGTAGTCAAATGAATTATATTCACGAAATAAGTTACAATTATTTTCTCTTATTAATTTTCATATTGTTTAGAAACGAATAATGAGAAAAATAAGTATATTTTCTAAAATGATGAAAAAAGGTCATTTTGACCCTCGACACATTTCACTTGATTATACCTATTGAACTCAATAATTTAAGTGAGCCATAGAATTTTCTTTGATTTCCTCACAATTAATTTCTTATGAAATGTGAAAATAATTTGTGCTCTTACGAATGAAAATATACACTGTTTCGAATACATATATTCCATCAAGAATGAAAATTAGAAATTAATAATCAATTTCATCTTCTTCCAAGTCTTCAACAGGAAATGAATAGGCAGGGAAAATGATCTCATTCAAAAATTTTTATATTGACTTTCAAATATAATTTTCGGATAGAAAACAAATAACACATTTGCTTATTTTTTAGGCACACTCTTACTTTAATGCCAAATATATATGCTTATAGAAATTAAGTTTACTTTAAATTTTTATTTATTTTTAATGTGCAATTCTTCCAGAGTTAAAAAAAAAACATCAATTCATTGAACATTTACCTGAAAATAAAATAAAATTCTCTCATTAAAATACTTTTCATATATTCACTTGCAATGGTATGTATTAAAATGTGTCTGAAAGAAGAAAAAGCTTGTTTTCATGTTCGAATTTTACAAAATAGATACTTATATAAACAATAAAGCATAAAAATTGCAAGAAAGAATGCCAAACTAGGTAATAATAAATTACTCCAGAGAGAAAGTTAAATATATTATATATGTTACCGACAAAGTATGAAATGCCGGCATTGTATAGAATGCCTAGGCATTGTATAGAATGCCTGACGTTTTTAGGCAAAGTATGAAATATGAGAATTATTTCATACTTTGCCTAGGCATTGTATAGAATGACCAAAGCTGTTTAGGCAAAGTATGAAATATGGTTATGGTAAGGTTATTATATCATTGACGTACATTTCTAAAAAGTACAAATGTTATTCTGACAAAATATTGAGAGTGCCATTAAAAAATTGTTCAAAATAAGTAAAGGAAAAAGAAAATTGTACGAAACAAAATTTATTTTCCTTTTTTTATTAGGGAAAACAAAATTTTCAAATAAAAAAATAACCTACTTATTGCAACATGGTAGGCTTGAATGTCATTTTGAATTACATTTCATTAGATTTTTTACGCAAAGACCATTCTCATTTTGGTACTTTGTTTTACACATACATTTGACGAATCCTTCACCGCTTCCATTGGAATGAGCAATTGCAACTCATAGAATAGGAATTTCATGGCCATGAATATCTTTAATTCTAACAAGTTCTTAGGGCACAAACTGCTGAGTGCCACTGATAATTGTACCGTATGCTATAGGTTGCCGACCCCTACTATAGACCATGACTCCTCGAAAACTACAGCTCGCTTCTCCATTTTCATGCAGGGCAGGGAAAAAAACAAATTTTGTTGAACAATTTTAAGTAAAATTGAGTATTTTTACACTCCTGAACATACCACAATGTGCAATTGATAAGTTCTGAGCCTGATGCACGCATTAAAAGTCTTGCACCTTGCCACACAATATTCGAAACGAATCGGAGATGTATTTCATACTTTGCCGGTTTATCATTAGGCATTCTATAGAATTCCTAGACAATGTGTGAAATAAGAATCATTTCATACATTGCCGGCTAGTTTTAGGCATTCTATACAATGCCTAGGCATTCTATAGAATGCCGGATTTCATACTTTGCTGGTAACATATATATAAAACCCCAATGGCTGAGTGGTAGTGTATCGCTCTTCCACGCCACAGGCTCCATTTTCAAAGGCTGAGTCGACCTTGCTGCGGGCTTGGCACTCAACCTTTCATTCCTCCAGTGGGTTGATAAATGAGTACCAAGCTAGCTTGGGAACTAAACACTGAGGGTTTCACGTCAGACTGATCACTTGACTGGAACATCTGCACATGCAACTGAGCGCTTAAAGTTACGTATACTGAGGTAGGCACAGTAGGCCTTGGCTCTTATGTGCTTTTGCGCCACTGAGTTTATATATATATATATATATATACTAGCTGCATGACCCGGCTTTGCACGGGCTTTCTCTTCCCCTCATGACGCCAGCAATTATGTGTGTGTGTTTGTACGCGCGCAAT